>JAECUM010022852.1:0-30360 GCA_016617855.1 Megalonaias nervosa | reverse complement strand
ATATGTTAGTGAATAGATGCAACAACTACCTATACCCACTCTCAAACTCCATCGCCACTCCATATCCCTCCCTAACTCCAACTGACACTTGACAATGACTCAAGGATAATAAGGTAAACTTTGTAACATATACGTAGCATCTTCAAACTTGGAATAAATAGACAACATTTAACCAGAAAAAAACATTTTAAAATGTCATTGTAATTTAAACTGTCATACGATCTTTGTCCAAGTACCTGCTAGCTAAATAATATTGTATTTACTTGAAGTCTATTTCAACAAGGACAACATAAATTTCACAGTTTTTGTGGACTTCGACCCATGAGGGTATGAAGGAGATGTAGTAATGAATGGAAGGGTGGACATATACAGACGAGTCTAACATTGTCCCTCAATAAAGCGTGGGGATAATATTATTACTTTGCTCTAATCTGCCCTTTTTCAAGATCCCTGGTTTTGCCACTTATGAAAAGCCACACATATTTAAGAACGTTCATCTAACTGTATTAACATACGAATCGAATAAAAGAGTTCGACTTTTCAAGGCAATAATATGTCGGATAACCCTTACCGGAACTTGATGAAGCGGGATCTGCTGACTGTTGATTTCCGGATATCAGAGTCGAATTACCGTCAGATGTCCCATTGGTTGTCGTGGATGTTGTTGCTGCTGCAGTTGCTAAGTCTGTTGTAGTTGCATTAATGGTTGCAGAAGCAGTAGCTGCGTATGTTCTTGTTATAGTGATAGATGAAGGTGATTCTGTTGTAGATGTAGTAATGTGTGTAAAAGAAGTAGGTGCTTCTGTTGCAGATATAGTAATGAGTGTAGAGGTATTAGGTGAGTCTTTTGTAGATGTAGTAATGGGTGTAGAAGCAGTAGGGGCTTCTGTTCTAGGTGTAGAAAGGGACATGGAAGTAGTAGGCGTGTCTGTTGGAGATGTAGCAATGGGTGTAGAAGTAATAGGTGTTCCTGTTGGAGATGTAGTAATGGGTGTAGAAGTAGTAGGTAAGTCTGTTGTAGAAGTAGTAACTGTTTCTGTTGTAGATATAGTAATGGGTGTAGAAGTAGTAGGTGTTTCTGTTGTAGATGTAGTAATGGGTGTAGAAGTAGTAGGAGGTTCTGTTCTAGATATAGTAATTGCTGTAGAAGTATTAGGTGAGTCTGTTGTAGATGTAGTAATGGCTATAGAAGTAGTAGGTGATTCTGTTGTAGATGTACTAATGGCTATAGAAGTAGTAGGTGATTCTGTTGTAGATGTAGTAATGGGTGTAGAGGTAGTAGGTGTTTCTGTTGTAGATGTACTAATGGGTGTAGAAGTAGTTGATGTTTCTGTTGTAGTTGCAGTAATGGGTGTAGAAGTAGTAGGTAAGTGTGTTGTAGAAGTAGTAAGTGTTTCTGATGTAGATGTAGTAATGGGTGTGGGAGTAGTAGATGTTTCTGTTGTTGATGTAGTGATGGGTGTAGAATTAGTAGGTGTTTGTGTTGTAGGTGTACTAATGGGTGTGGAAGTTGTAGGTGTTTCTGTTGTAGGTATAGTAAGGGGTGTAGAAGTAGTAGGTGTTTCTGTTGTAGATGTAGTAATGGATGCAGAAGTAGTAGGTGAGTTTGTTTTAGATGTAGTAATAGTTGTAGAAGAATTAGGTGCTTCTCTTGTAGATGTAGTAGTGGGTGTAGAAGTTGTAGGTGTTTCTGTTGTAGATGTAGTAATGGATGCAGAAGTAGTAGGTGAGTCTGTTGTAGAAGTAGTAGGTGTTTCTGTTGTAGATGTAGTAATGGGTGTAAAGGCAGTAGGTGTTTCTGTTGTAGATGTAGTAGTGGGTGTAGAAGTAGTAGGTGTTTCTGTTGTAGATGTAGTAATGGATGCAGAAGTAGTAGGTGAGTCTGTTTTAGATGATGTAATAGTTGTAGAAGAATTAGGTGTTTCTCTTGTAGATGTAGTAGTGCGTGTAGAAGTTGTAGGTGTTTCTGTTGTAGATGTACTAATGGGTGTAGAAGTAGTTGGTGTTTCTCTAGTAGGTGTAGTAACGGACGTAGAAGTAGTAGGTGTTTCTGTAGTAGACTTAGTAATGGGTGCTGACGTAGAAGTTGCTTCTGTTGTAGAAGCAGTAATGGGTGCAGAAGTAGTAGGTGTTTCTGTTGTAGATGTAGTAATGGGTGTAGGAGTAGTTGATGTTTCTGAAGTAGGTGTAGTAATGGTCGTAGAAGTAGTAGGTGTTTCTGTAGTAGACGTAGTAATGGGTGCTGACGTAGAAGTTGCTTCTGTTGTAGAAGCAGTAATGGGTGCAGAAGTAGTAGGTGTTTCTGTTGTAGATGTACTAATGGGTGTAGAAGTAGTTGGTGTTTCTGTAGTAGGTGTAGTAACGGGCGTAGAAGTAGTACGAGTTTCTGTAGTAGACGTAGTAATGGGTGCTGACGTAGAAGTTGCTTCAATTGTAGAAGCAATAATGGGTGTAGAAGTAGTAGGTGTTTCTGTTGTAGATATAGTAATGAGTGTAGAGGTATTAGGTGAGTCTTTTGTAGATGTAGTAATGGGTGTAGTAGTAGTTGATGTTTCTGTTGTAGATGTACTAATGGGTGTAGAAGTAGTTGGTGTTTCTGTTGTAGGTGTAGTAACGGGCGTAGAAGTAGTAGGTGTTTCTGTAGTAGACGTAGTAATGGGTGCTGACGTAGAAGTTGCTTCTGTTGTAGAAGCAGTAATGGGTGCAGAAGTAGTAGGTGTTTCTGTTGTAGATATAATAATGAGTGTAGAGGTATTAGGTGAGTCTTTTGTAGATGTAGTAATGGGTGTAGAAGCAGTAGGGGCTTCTGTTCTAGGTGTAGAAAGGGACATGGAAGTAGTAGGCGTGTCTGTTGGAGATGTAGCAATGGGTGTAGAAGTAGTTGGTGTTTCTGTTGGAGATGTAGTAATGGGTGTAGAAGTAGTAGGTAAGTCTGTTGTAGAAGTAGTAAGTGTTTCTGTTGTAGATATAGTAATGGGTGTAGAAGTAGTAGGTGTTTCTGTTGTAGATATAGTAACGAGTGTAGAAGTATTAGGTGAGTCTGTTGTAGATGTAGTAATGGCTATAGAAGTAGTAGGTGATTCTGTTGTAGATGTACTAATGGCTATAGAAGTAGTAGGTGATTCTGTTGTAGATGTAGTAATGGGTGTAGAGGTAGTAGGTGTTTCTGTTGTAAACGTAGTAATGGGTGTAGAAGTAGTTGATGTTTCTGTTGTAGTTGCAGTAATGGGTGTAGAAGTAGTAGGTAAGTGTGTTGTAGAAGTAGTAAGTGTTTCTGATGTAGATGTAGTAATGGGTGTGGGAGTAGTAGATGTTTCTGTTGTTGATGTAGTGATGGGTGTAGAATTAGTAGGTGTTTGTATTGTAGGTGTACTAATGGGTGTGGAAGTTGTAGGTGTTTCTGTTGTAGGTATAGTAAGGGGTGTAGAAGTAGTAGGTGTTTCTGTTGTAGATGTAGTAATGGATGCAGAAGTAGTAGGTGAGTTTGTTTTAGATGTAGTAATAGTTGTAGAAGAATTAGGTGTTTCTCTTGTAGATGTAGTAGTGGGTGTAGAAGTTGTAGGTGTTTCTGTTGTAGACGTAGTAATGGGTGCTGACGTAGAAGTTGCTTCTGTTGTAGAAGCAGTAATGGGTGTAGAAGTAGTAGGTGTTTCTGTTGTAGATGTAGTAATGGGTGTAGAAGTAGTTGATGTTTCTGTTGTAGTTGCAGTAATGGGTGTAGAAGTAGTAGGTAAGTCTGTTGTAGAAGTAGTAGGTGTTTCTGTTGTAGATGTAGTAGTGGGTGTAGAAGTTGTAGGTGTTTCTGTTGTAGATGTAGTAGTGGGTGTAGAAGTTGTAGGTGTTTCTGTTGTAGATGTAGTAATGGATGCAGAAGTAGTAGGTGAGTCTGTTGTAGAAGTAGTAGGTGTTTCTGTTGTAGATGTAGTAATGGGTGTAAAGGCAGTAGGTGTTTCTGTTGTAGATGTAGTAGTGTGTGTAGAATTAGTAGGTGTTTCTGTTGTAGATGTAGTAATGGATGCAGAAGTAGTAGGTGAGTCTGTTTTAGATGATGTAATAGTTGTAGAAGAATTAGGTGTTTCTCTTGTAGATGTAGTAGTGGGTGTAGAAGTTGTAGGTGTTTCTGTTGTAGATGTAGTAATGGATGCAGGAGTAGTAGGTGAGTCTGTTGTAGAAGTAGTAGGTGTTTCTGTTGTAGGTGTAGTAAGGGGTGTAGAAGTAGTAGGCGTTTCTGTTGGAGATGTAGTGATGGGCGTAGAAATAGTAGGTGTTTCTATTCTAGATGTAGTAATGGGTGTAGAAATAGTAGGTGAGTCTGTTGTAGAAGTAGAAAGTGTTTCTGTTGTAGATGTAGTAATGGGTGTAGAAGTAGTAGATGTTTCTGTTGTAGATGTAGTAATGGGTGTAGAAGTAGTAGATGTTTCTGTTGTAGGTGTAGTAATGGGTGTAGTAGTAGTAGTTTTTTCTGTTGTAGATGTAGTAATGGGTGTAGAAGTAGTAGATGTTTCTGTTGTAGGTGTAGTAATGGGTGTAGAAGTAGTAGTTTTTTCTGTTGTAGATGTAGTAATGGGTGTAGAAGTAGTTGCTGTTTCTGTTGTAGATGTAGTAATGGATGTAGAAGAAGTAGGTGAGTCTGTTGTAGAAGTAGTAGGTGTTTCTGTTGTAGATGTAGTAATGGGTGTAGAAGTAGTAGTTTTTTCTGTTGTAGATGTAGTAATGGGTGTAGAAGTAGTTGCTGTTTCTGTTGTAGATGTTGTAATTTGTGTAGAAGTAGCAGGTGTTTCTGTTGTAGATGTAGTAATGGATGTAGAAGTAGTAGGTGAGTCTGTTGTAGAAGTAGTAGGTGTTTCTGTTGCAGATGTAGTAATGAGTGTAGAAGAATTAGGTTTTTCTGTTGTAGATATTATGATGGGTGTAGAAGTAGTAGGTGCGTCTGTTGTGGAAGTAGTAGGTGTTTCTGTCGCATATGTAGTAATGGGTGTATAAGTAGTAGGTGTTCCTGTTGTAGATGTAGTAATGGGTGTAGAAGAATTAGGTGTTTCTGTTGTAGATATAGTAATGGTTATAGAAGTAGTAGGTGAGTATGTTTTGGAAGTAGTAGGTGTTTCTGTTGCAGATGTAGTAATGAGTGTAGCAGTAGTAGGTGTTTTTGTTGTAGATGTAGTGACGGGTGTAGAAGTAGTAGGTGAGTCTGTTGTAGAAGTAGTAGGTGTTTCTGTTGTAGATGTAGTAATGGGTGTTGAAGTAGCAGGTGTTTCTGTTGTAGATGTAGTGATGGGTGTAGAAGAAGTAGGTGAGTCTGTTGTAGAAGCAGTAGGTGTTTCTGTTGTAGATGTAGTAATGGGTGTGGAAGTAGTAGGTGTTTCTGATGTAGAAGTAGTAATGGGTGCAGAAGTAGTAGTTGTTTCTGTTGTAGGTGTAGTAATGGGTGTAGACGTGGTAGGTGTTTCTGTTGCAGATGTAGTAAGGGGCGTAAAAGTAGTAGGTGTTTCTGTTGTAGGTGTAGTAAGGGGCGTAGAAGTAGTAGGTGTTTCTGTTGTAGATGTAGTAATGGGTGCAGACGTAGTAGTTGTTTCTTTTGTAGGTGTGGTAATGGGTGTAGACGTGGTAGGTGTTTCTGTTGTAGATGTAGTAGTGCGTGTGGACGTTGTAGGTGTTTCTGTTGTAGATGTAGTAATGGGTATAGAAGTAGTAGATGTTTCTGTTGTAGATGTAGTAATGGGTGTAGAAGTAGTAGGTGTTTCTGTTGTAGAAGTAGTAATTGGTGCAGACATAGAAGGTGTTTCTGTCGTAGATGTAGTAATGGGTGTAGGAGTAGTAGGTGTCTCTGTTGTAGATGTAGCAATGGGTGTAGAAGTAGTAGGTGTTTCTGTTGTAGAAGTAGTAATTGGTGCAGACATAGAAGGTGTTTCTGTCGTAGATGTAGTAATGGGTGTAGGAGTAGTAGGTGTCTCTGTTGTAGATGTAGCAATGGGTGTAGAAGTAGTAGGTGTTTCTGTTGTAGAAGTAGTAATTGGTGCAGACATAGAAGGTGTTTCTGTCGTAGATGTAGTAATGGGTGTAGGAGTAGTAGGTGTCTCTGTTGTAGATGTAGCAATGGGTGTAGAAGTAGTAGGTGTTTCTGTTGTAGAAGTAGTAATTGGTGCAGACATAGAAGGTGTTTCTGTTGTAGATGTAGTAATGGGTGTAGAAGTAGTAGATGTTTCTGTTGTAGGTGTAGTAATGGGTGTAGAAGTAGTAGTTTTTTCTGTTGTAGATGTAGTAATGGGTGTAGAAGTAGTTGCTGTTTCTGTTGTAGATGTTGTAATTGGTGTAGAAGTAGCAGGTGTTTCTGTTGTAGATGTAGTAATGGATGTAGAAGTAGTAGGTGAGTCTGTTGTAGAAGTAGTAGGTGTTTCTGTTGTAGGTGTAGTAATGGGTGTAGAAGTAGTAGTTTTTTCTGTTGTAGATGTAGTAATGGGTGTAGAAGTAGTTGCTGTTTCTGTTGTAGATGTTGTAATTGGTGTAGAAGTAGCAGGTGTTTCTGTTGTAGATGTAGTAATGGATGTAGAAGTAGTAGGTGAGTCTGTTGTAGAAGTAGTAGGTGTTTCTGTTGCAGATGTAGTAATGAGTGTAGAAGAATTAGGTTTTTCTGTTGTAGATATTATGATGGGTGTAGAAGTAGTAGGTGCGTCTGTTGTGGAAGTAGTAGGTGTTTCTGTCGCATATGTAGTAATGGGTGTATAAGTAGTAGGTGTTCCTGTTGTAGATGTAGTAATGGGTGTAGAAGAATTAGGTGTTTCTGTTGTAGATATAGTAATGGTTATAGAAGTAGTAGGTGAGTATGTTTTGGAAGTAGTAGGTGTTTCTGTTGCAGATGTAGTAATGAGTGTAGCAGTAGTAGGTGCATTTGTTGTAGATGTAGTGATGGGTGTAGAAGTAGTAGGTGAGTCTGTTGTAGAAGTAGTAGGTGTTTCTGTTGTAGATGTAGTAATGGGTGTTGAAGTAGCAGGTGTTTCTGTTGTAGATGTAGTGATGGGTGTAGAAGAAGTAGGTGAGTCTGTTGTAGAAGCAGTAGGTGTTTCTGTTGTAGATGTAGTAATGGGTGTGGAAGTAGTAGGTGTTTCTGATGTAGAAGTAGTAATGGGTGCAGAAGCAGTAGTTGTTTCTGTTGTAGGTGTAGTAATGGGTGTAGACGTGGTAGGTGTTTCTGTTGCAGATGTAGTAAGGGGCGTAAAAGTAGTAGGTGTTTCTGTTGTAGGTGTAGTAAGGGACGTAGAAGTAGTAGGTGTTTCTGTTGTAGATGTAGTAATGGGTGCAGACGTAGTAGTTGTTTCTTTTGTAGGTGTAGTAATGGGTGTAGACGTGGTAGGTGTTTCTGTTGTAGATGTAGTAATGCGTGTGGACGTTGTAGGTGTTTCTGTTGTAGATGTAGTAATGGGTATAGAAGTAGTAGATGTTTCTGTTGTAGATGTAGTAATGGGTGTAGAAGTAATAGGTGTTTCTGTTGTGGATGTAGTAATCGGGGTAGAAGTAGTAGGTGAGTCTGTGCTGGAATCATCCGTTGTTGTATATGATGTAGATGTGCTTGAGCTTGCAGCAACATGACCTAGAGGAAAATAAGAAGAATAAGTGAAAGTGAAATCTATTTCGCAACGACGTTTGGTTTTCAAGACAGTTTGGTTAATATCTTCCGTTTTCTGAGCGCTGCAACAAAGGCAAGATTTTTTCATCTTTGACCAGTGTTAGCAAATCTGACTTCAAAAAAAAAGGGCTAATATACAGACAATAGTTAAACAAATTATGAAATCAAAACGAATTGAGTCAGTAATAATGGGCAGTGATAGATACTGCGACTGCAATATACCACAGTATCTTTCATCGGACATACCAGCCTGACTCGATTTATAAATGCAAAAATTATAGTCAATATATTGATTCATAAGAATTGAAAACTGAATACTGATTAATATGTACCGACGTTAAAATTAGACCATGCCATTTTTACTGAGTATGTTTGTCCGGAGTAAAGCGATCGAAGGATCCACACAAATCCCCACAGGGGAACAGGTTCTCTTTCCAAGAGTGTACAGGAAATGCACCTTAAAAAGTCTACATAGTGTTTACTTCTCTGCGTCAAATGCTCAGCTGAAAACAAAAAGTATTCATTTACCTAGGCAAATTCGTCATAACTTGAATTAATACGTTCCTCAGATTTTATCACAGGATATTTTAAGAAATTGTCTTGATCAGTCATCGTACAATCCTTGCTTTGTGGAGGCACCCTCATCATTTGTCCCCAAACCTGTTTCTGTTAGCAGTGGAATTCACCTTTCACTTTTGTCTGTTGCTAGACGTCGTGTTATTTGTAGTATTTTTGGACTGACTCTTTGACTCATGAAGACGAAACCTTTGAAATAGGAAGCCAAGAGGCACATATTACCCAAAAACCTACTCGAGGAGTAGTGTATGCCACTGTCTATACGAACATCATTCAACCATTTCCGTCAAGTCAAGAAAATTACCTTGAATTATTACGAGACTATGGTATTAAAATAAGTAATAGAAACGAGTGAGAAGCAACAAGCTTTGTAGAATTCAAGAAATATTTTTTTTCCCTAGAATACAAAGTAACACTGCCAAAAAGAACCTACGGTATTGCTAATTAAATCACAATTAATGAGAGAATTACAGGAGTCCTAATAATTAAAGCTCCTAATAAACTTTAGAGGAAATCCAAATTAAATCTAACACTGAAAGTGTTGATGTGCCTGTAGTAGCTCCTGTAGTGGAGATGACCAACATTCTATTGTGGTATCACAATAATACAATCCAAGAATATATATTTATTGGAAATTTCACTATAAATTCAAGTCTCTATTTCTAAAAATGTTGTATTTGAAGAGCACTTTGTATTTCCAGGGAAAAATAATTTGAATAAACAATTTCAGACCAAATGAACTTCTCGACACAGCAATAATACAAACGAATATGTTAAGATCGTAAGGCACTAACTATTAATTTCTAGGAAAACAAGACTACATAGTTCTCTGCTTGATCTCATGTCACAATTAGCATTTTCTAAAAATATTATTACCTAGAATATGGAATATATCAGGCAGGCCAGGTCTATTTATAGCTGAATATCATTAACCTAGACCCAGACCCAAATAAATATGTTTACTTCTATTAATAATTATCCTAATATTAAACTCATACATATAGAGAATATTTTAACAATGTAATGGATGTTTACAGAATTTAAAAATCTGTGATCCAGGTTAAATAGAAAATGAACTTTGGACAAGATCATACAGTGTTATATTATCAAGAGCATATATTGAAATAAAATAATAAAAAAAACTAACTAGCAATCAATGCAAATTAAACAGACATAACATAATATAATTTTAGACATACATATACATCTGATCGGTTTTGCGATTCGTCTCTGTCGGACTGCACCTAATGTGTTTCTAGAGAGAGGAGGCCGACAATGCTCCGATTGTGACTTCCGCCGTCATATTTAACAATCTCTTGAACCTTGTTCCGAATAGGTGAACGATATCATATTGTTTCTTTCTCTACCTGTCTGCAAGGCGCAGAATTTCCGATTGCGCGAGTTGTCTAGATCCTTTGCGGATGTCTTGTCAGATGTATATTCAAATTTCATGCAATATTATAATCATATCATGCGATGTTCGGATAGAGACAACTCTGCACCTTAAGAGTTCACCTATAGTTGAGCCTTTCTAAATAATTAATTTAAGCTACATCGTTAAGTAGGTCCCTGGCCGGGCAGGATACAAAAAGGTAAGGGGGAGGCACGTGCGATAATATTGGTGTGGCACATGAAAGGGTCTCTGTACAGATCGAATCTAAAACCTAATGCACGAGTCAGTCTTTGACGCCCCATGTTTTCCCTATTTCCATGGATGTCAAGGCAGCAGTCATTATCAACTGAAAGGTTCTTAAACGCGCAAACATTACAAATAATTTTTGTCTAATCACATAATGACCACTCATTACGAAACTTGAATACCTTCTCACTGACCGCTCCGGTAGCTCAGGTGGTTAGAGCTCCGCCTCGGATGCTGGTTCGAACCCCGGTCAAGTCATACCAAAGACATGAAAATGTTACTAGCAGCTGCCTCGCTTGGCGCTCAGCATTAAGAGGTTAATATTAGGACTGGACAGCTTGGTGGAACACCATGCTACATGTCTGCGTAGCGATATGACAGGAACATTTTTAAATCTGTGTTAAAAATCCAAATCACACACACAATAAATTCTCACTTGAAAAATTTTCCTTGTTTCATATTTGCATGATTCGTCACTAAGCCTTTCTGAGCATAATATTTCTACTTCACGCCATACAATACAAAGCACGACCCAAACACATATACCTGAAAATATCCAGTTAATAACTGATGTTAAGAAAGTAGGGACGGTCCATTATACGAAACTAATTCATTCGTTCATAAAGTATTGTGAATACTGTACATCATAGCGTTTGCACCTAAGGGCTGTCTAATTACTCGGGTTGCGAAATATCTTCCCAACACCGACTACTCATATTCAATAAATAATCACTAACATCTAACTAAATGAAAGTTTTGTACGGAGGCTTAACTACAAATAGCACATACCCTAAGCAGGCGCATTTTCTAGCAGTTTATAGCCGTTACCCACGGTAAAGCAAGTACATACATTATTTTAATTATATATTTCAAGCTACATTTCTTGTCTATGACTGCTTATTTGTTCCGGATGACATTTTGGGGTTCATGAACATGAGACTATTATGGTCCGATTTTTGATTGGTTGGAAAGATCTCTTTATAACTGTTCTCTTCCGAAATAAGATACGTTCACTTCTAGTATCGGAAAAAGAGAACTTAAGAACTTTTATGCTACCGAGTAATAACGTATGAAACGTGGTGCAAACTTTATTTATAAAACAAAGTTTTAAACGTTTTTCTATGGTGTCTACAGCTGGTGGCCAGATCAAGATCCCTCCCTGTAAACCTGGTCTAATGTTGAAATTCTATGGTGTTGGTGATGTAGATTTGTCGTTTGGTTTTATATGCCGGACATGTTTAACCGTAGAGAAATCCAATAATTAAATAAATCTCAGAACATATGGTTCCTTCAATGATTCTGAATCCATGTCCCATGGGGTATGAAGCAGACAGGAAGAAAGGAACATGGTCCAACTCGTCATCGAAGAGCCCCGTCTCAGAATCAATCTAATGATATTGGAGTTCAGAAATTATTAGATTTTGCAAAAAACTAACCAAGTAAACTGCTCCACATGTCAAACTGCTGAATATGCATATCCACCATTAGCATCACTATCATTCATCGTAGTCGTCGTCGCTGTCGTTATCGTTGCCTTCGTTTATGTAGTTGTTGTCTATTGTGTAATATATTAAGTATCATTCCGATAGTGTTCAAATTTTATTGGAATGTTCATCATTCCTTAATTAATTGGCATTTCATCATTCCTTACTATTATCTGGTCGTCTAGTCAGAATAGATTGTATCCTTTTACGAGTTCTACGAACCTGCAAATGATCTTACCTCTCAACTTGAACTAAAGAAGGAAAAGTTTTATGATGTCTTAGGAATTACATCTTACATAAGATGGTTAGGGGTAAAGATCCCGACCCCACTTTCAAGATGGCCTTTAAAACTTACAGCACATATTAAGATTGAACTTTCAAGCTGATACAAGAACGAGTCTAGTTCTTATGATTATAAAGGCATTTTAAACCTATAACCAGTCTACAGTTAGTTTTGTAAAGAAGTTGAACACTAAGGAGAAAAAAGAAGTCTTCACATATTAAACGGGGATAATCAACACCGAAATGAGAAGGAGTGGAAAATATTATTTACCTATCTTTATTCTAAAAGACGTCTAATTTCAAAGTAACAGATTTCAATATAAGGTTACAAACACATTATACTTTTTCCATTTCAATATAAGGTAGATAACACATTATACTTTTCCATTTCAATATAAGGTAGATAACACATTATACTTTTCTATTTCAATATGAGGTAGATAACACATTATACTTTTCCATTTCAATATAAGGTAGATAACACATTATACTTTTCCATTTCAATATAAGGTAGATAACACATTATACTTTTTCCATTTCAATATAAGGTAGATAACACATTATACTTCTCCATTTCAATATAAGGTAGATAACACATTATACTTTTCCATTTCAATATAAGGTAGCTAACCGACTTTTGCAACCAAAGTTATTTGAAAATTATGGACAATACCACCATGGTCTCTACAAGTAATATTCAAAATATTTCACATAATCTGATATAAAATCTTGACCTGAAGAAAAAAATTGCTCAAAACATAGTCTTTTTTGTTAAACTGTGTTGTGGGTCGATCTAACACGTCCAAACTCTAAATATGAGTTTGGAATATGATACAAGTTTTCTTCTGCTTATGAAGTATTCATTGCTAAAATTTTCCAGATTAAATTCAAACCTTAAATAAAACAACTGAATAAACAATAAATGACAGACGTGCGTACACACACACACACACACACACACACACACACACATACACACACACACACACACACACATATATATATATATATATATATATATATATATATAGAGTTATGCGTTGATATATATATATATATATGTATATATATATATATATAGCTCTTGCATCTATATTGCATTGCTCCGGTGACCTAAGTCAAAGTGGTTAGAGCTTCCGTCTCGGATGATGGAGGTCGCGGGTTCGAACCCAGGCCGAGTCATACCAAAGACTTATAAAAATGGCACAAGGACCTGCCTCGCTTGGAGCTCAGCATTAAGAGGTTAGTTTTAGGACTGGTCGGCCTGGTGTCAGGATAATATGACTGGGTGGGACATGATGCCACATGTCTGCAGAATGATGCTCCAGTGCTAGACATCGCTATTAACTGCAACACTGCAAACATAGTAGTGATATGACTGAAAATTTTTTAAAATCCTAATAGCTGGGTGGTCTAATGGGTACATGTCAGTTACTATTATCTAGCCATATTAATTACACCGAAGCAGAAACAACAAGAGTGTTATGTTTTATCATGATTGATAATTTGCCAACCATTTTTGTGTAGCCTAGTTCGATTATTGTTCTGCAATAGAATTATTTTTCAGACTGGTGAAATACAGAGTGCTTCCTTTAACATTAGACCACTGCGTCGCATTTAGAAAATCCACAAATAAAACCTCTCAGTAAACATAGCCTAGTTCAAAAGAGAATGCAAAATAGATATTAACGAAATAGTGAGAGACCAAAAGAAAACTGTTTTACAGGAGAACTGCTTTTTAGAAATATTCGATTTCTGAGGTTCCGATGAAAATAAAATTCACTCTCCGAGCAATTTTACAACTATGGATAAAGCTCATTAGGAAAAATGTATGGTGGAATTAAGACGACTCTTGCAAATCAGACGAAAAATTTATAACATCCGTCTATCCGTCAGTTGGATGAAATTTGAAAACAACAAGGTCAAGGCATGCATGTGAAGTCCACAAGAAAGTCATAGCATGCATGTCAGGTCCACAAGAAGATCATGGCATGCATGGCAAGTCCACAATAAGGTTATAGCATGCATGGCAAGTCCACAAGAAGCTCATAGTAAGCATGGCAAGTCCACAAGAATGGCATAGTTTGCATGGCAAGTCCACATGAAGGGCATAGTATGCACGGCAAGTCCACAAGAAGGTCATGGCAAGCGTGGCGAGTCCACAAGAAAAGAGTAAATTGTGTAACCTTGACCCCATGATCAAAGAGGTTGATCGAACAAGTGGCAGAGTAAATTATATATCATAACAATTCATCCCAAGTGTGGAGAAATTCCCTGGAGGCGCTTAAGAAATATAAACAAAGGAAAGAAACTTTAACCAAAAATTCTTTTATGCGCTGGTAACTCTCCAACATTACTGCAAAATCAATCAAACGCGTACTGTTCTTCCTATGTATGAGATATTTCTGGGTTGTTACAGACTGTATGGGTTATTATAGGCAACTCGGAAACATACGGGTAAGTCAGTTCGTGTGCATAGCTTTCATAATTACTTGTGAATGTTAGTCACCAATAACTGAAGAATGGAACAAGTATTCAAGTATTTAGAGAACAAGAATACCTCCGATACTTCTGAAAAGTATCAATATACACTGTGACTAAGTCTATCAACGGCATAAAAGCGTGGGAAATTAGTGGTTTTTCTAGAAGAAATACTAATGCCTATCATTATTATCTTCATCGTCGTCGTCATCGTCGTTATATATTAGTAGCAGGACAAGTTGTAGCAACAGTGATGATGCGATTAAGGCATATATGTGAAGTGGAAATGTTTTGCAAGGGTAATGCTAATGCCACTTCCTTAGAATATCAGTAGTACTAGGTTAATTGCCCGTCTTAGGACAGGAAGAAAACAAAATTTAAAAAAATAAAAAAAATATTACGTTGAGCGAGTTTAAAAGAAAGTTTGAACATAAAAATACCAAAAGAAGTATTTTCAAAATTTGGGATGCCGCCGCTTGTTTTGAATTCGCGACCTCTTGTTTGGCAGCCGTGACACGCAGAAAGACAAATGTGGGTGTTGACAAATAACATTCCTAGATTATCTTGAGAATACGAGCTTTAAAATATGAAACACTGATATATTGTAAAACATTTAAAACACAAGCTCAATGATTATTACTATGGCAATAAACAATCATCCGCATCATTTTTATTTTTAATAATAATAATAATAATAATAATAATAATAATAATAATAATAATATTATTATTATTATTATTATTATTATTATTATCATTATTATTATTGTCGTCGTCGTTGTTGTTGTTGTTGTTAACTACTGACATCTTGCATATTACAGGAGAAGATGATTAATAGAGGAAAGACGCTTTTGTAAGAGTGATGCCAATTTTTTACCGACATCATCGTCATCATTGCTATTATTATGAAAACGGGTCTCTATAACCACTATTAGATGTATTTGCCATAACAAAACGTTTGAAATAAGTTTAGATCAATTTCCACCAGCAATTTAGGACGAGCTATGTTCACAGACAAAACGTACTGACGGCAGAAGGATGGAATCATCAGATATCCTTGCATTGAATTGTGTTCTAGATCATGAGCATCTATATGATTCCGATTTTGCTGAGATTGCAAGTAACAATCCGATTCCCGATCAGATTTTTAAGGGAAATAAATAAACAAATAACTTAATTTTGACGGAAAGTATGTTCCATTTGGCCATTGGACGGAAAGTATGTTCCATTTGGCCATTGGACGGAAAGTATGTTCCATTTGGACAGTATAAAATAAACTGAGATTGCTAGAACGATAAATAATAAACAAGAGTGTTCTCTCTCTCTCTCTCTCTCTCTCTCTCTCTCTCTCTCTCTCTCAATCGATCGATTGATGGATCGATACGATACGATACGATACGGCAAGTTAACCACTATTGAAAATATACACATGGAACTTGAAGATATGAATATATGAATAGCTGTATTTCATTATGACGCAAATGAAAGTTAGAAAGTACTAGTGACTAAAGTAAAGATGCAGTCTTGAATGTACATCTTACACACATAGAAAATGGACAAATATGACAATGCAGAAAGAATATACTGCATATACTAATATTAAATATATACAGATAATTATAGCGGTAATCTCCCTCTATACGCTAGAGCTCAGTAAATCTGAAGAACAATAAGAATCAAGAGTTTGTAGCTCGTATAAAATGTCACATGATATCAACATCCGTCAGATCTACCATGGAAGCTGAAATCAGAGGGGAATGCCAAAATCGAGGATCTCGACTTGTGAACCATAGATCGGGAGTTATACGTGTGTAAAATAATCATTTAGATGTCAAATTAATGATGGATGAATAAGGAAAGGGTTAGGATTAGGGTTACCATGTGTTATACGTGTGATTTGCGAGCAATACTTTCACGAAATCACCCCAAAACGCCTTATAGGCCAACTTTGGCCTACACACCCCACACCATCCCAAATAAATTGTACCTATATCTCTCTAGAAAACAACTATTAGAGTAAGTATCGTGTTATAGAGACAGTTGTCTAAGATCTATTCTACTCAGAGGAAATACTATTGTTAGACCTCTTTATTACATAACAAGGGATTTCTCCTTTAGATCTGACAGCATTAGATTTGTGACCAATTCAATCTCGTTTTAAAAATAAAATGTGTTTAACATTCTATAGTACTATGAAGGAAACAATTAAATAGATTTATATTACAAAAATCTCCTATAGAACCTAACACACTATAATGGTTCAGTTATCCCGTTGAATCTATGTTTACCCGATATTTCATATCATTAGCTTTCTCGTCCTTCTCGTCAATTTGCCGTTCAGAGGACCCCATCCTTTCCTCAATTCTACTCTGTCTTAACAAAACAAAGTTAATCTTGAAAATCCTTCAGTTGATCACGGGCACTCTCAGATTTCCGTGTGCGATGGAACTTTCAATTTTTTTTTTTTAGACGTCTAATAGACCGAGTGGTCTAAGGCGCTCACCTGTACTGATCACACACACACACACACACACACACACACACACACACACACACACCTCACCTCTGCACATGTGAATCCGGGTATCGGCTAGACCAGCTTGGGTATTTAAGACAGCTTGCCAAGGAGCTTCCCGTCGGTCGGTGGTTCTTCCCAGTGTCTTACCGGGTTCTTTCTCCATCGAAATAAATTGGCTGCCATTTATAGCTATCATGTGCTGCAAAATGGCGTTAACGCTCTACAACACCGGATAATACATGACTGAAGTAATATCCATAGGAGCCACATAACTTTGATCCAAACAGAAATAACAGTATTGTTAGGTTTCGTATAACTGATAATTTGTTAACCATTTTTAAAAACGCCTAGTCCATTTTGTTTTAAAAAATGCCTAGTCCATTCGTTGTTCTGCAATTATGTTTCGGTCCGGTCAAATACAAGTGCCGATTCCTACGAGCCTATGGACACTGAGTGGCATTTGGAAAGTTCACGAATCAAAAACTGTCTGTAAACATTGTGCACTTCAAAATAAAATAAAAATGATATTAACAAAATACTGAGAAGAAAGTCTTGCAAATTTGATCTGCTTTTTACAGATATTTAGAACTTTAATTTCGATTTCTGAGGTTCCCCAAAAAGTAATATTCACTCTCTAAGCAATATTAAACTTTGAATATTGATCTAAAGGCAAATTATGTTGTAGAAGTAAAAGATTCGTAAAAATAAAACGAAATCTTTTTAGCATCATTCTATCCGTTCACTTGGATGAAATATGTAAAAAAGAACATTGTACGCATGTCAGAACCTAAGACAAAGCATTGCCCTAAAATACATGACCTTGACCCCATTGATAAGGAAGTTGAAAGAGCATGTAACAGAATGAATTAGTTCGCTTCATTAATACTCAACCCAAGTGTGAAGAAAATCCATTGAGGATCTTAGGAAATATAAACAAGACAAAATAACTTTAAAACAAACCTTAAGTCATAAACTAACACAAATTTTATATGACGGTAACCTTGACCGCAAGATCAAATGAGTACGAGAGTATGTCGTAAGGTAATTAATGTAGCCTCATAAGACTTAACCCCAAATTTAAAGAAAATAAATCAAGACTTTTAGGAAATATAAGCAAATAAAATGAAACCAATCATCCCAAACCTTAGCCTTTCTATAGCAAATAAAATACAAAATGAAAGCAATCATCCCAAACCCTAACTTTTCTATAGCAAATAAAATATAAAATGAAAACAATCATCCCAAACCTTAACTTTTTTATAGCCACCAATTTGTATGAAAGATTCAAGAAGCAAGAACATGAGTATAGAATGTATTGCCTTAGCGTCATAATGACTAATACTAAGTATGAAGAAAATCCATTACAAACTATACTGAAAACGAAACTGCGTGAACACAAATGTTATATAACTGTGACATTGATCACAATGTAATATGGGCAAGGGATCATGTCGAACAATTAATCAGTGAGCTTTTTCTTGGTTCATTGTACGTATGAAGACACTCTAACAAGGGGGTAGGGTGAAAGGAAGAAATTAAAACAGTAGCCAGAACCTAAAGCAACATTTCTCTCACTGCGACCTTGAACCTATGGTCTAAGGGGCAAGTAAGCCTGCTGAATTTCAGAGTTTCATATTGATTCATGTCAGGTCATATGATTGTCATATATATATATATATATATATATATATATATATATATATATATATATATATATATATATACATACATACATACATACATACATTAAAGTTTATTCAACTCAACTAAGTGACATGTTAATGATCATTTCTATTTTTACATAATAATGTGGCACTCATTGCCCGTGTAATATATTCTCTCCCTAAAACAAGGGCACGTGTGCTTGTACTTGAATACTATCAGTGGTTTGTATCTGAAGGAAATGTTTCAGATTGTATACCGCTTCATGGCACGCATTGATACGAGTGCCAAGTACGACACCCTACACAAATAATTTTACTCACCGAAAAACGTTTTATTTTTCAAGGTAAGATTAAATGACCGACACGTTTTGTTGGCGTTTCAAAGGTCATGACGTCGGCGTGAGATTGGTCTTAAGCAGAAATCTAGAACCTTTAAAATCCCTCAATATACGATTATGGAGTTGTGTTTATTTTTAAATGCTATTGTAAAGGCCATACAGCTTCTATTACCACCTTCAACGCCAAATGTATTGGTCAGATACTCTTGTCAATGTTTATAATTAAGGTGAGAGATTACAAAAACTGAGAGAGAGAGAGAGAGAGAGAGAGAGAGAGAGAGAGATACGCGCTCCGCAACATTAGGTTAATCGTATTGATACGTTTTGTAATATTCCGACGTGTTATGAGGTCAAAATCTTTTCTTTGTTAAAACTTTTATAATTGGTACAATCTGATTAAAATCATATCTCCGCTGTCCTACGTAAAGATCTGACGACGACCGCTTAAGAGTCATGTTCTGGTGACTTTTAAATTAGCCAAAAGAAATGCAGCTTCAAAAACTGAAAGTGAATCAAATCGTTCGGTACACATTTATACTCTTCATCCACAACGCTCAGTCTCCAAACGCGAAGATATGACTTCATCTGATTGGTTGATAAAATTGGCGATTATGGTAATAACGTACGTTAACAGAATATGACCCATAAGCGGTCGCTGTCAGATCTTCTTGTATGACAGTGGAGATCTGATTTTAATCAAATTGATAATTAGTCGCTCCTAAATCAACATTTTGGAAATACAAATTCAAGCATTTTTACTGTATGTTTGCATGTGTAAAATGGATGAAAGTTATTTCAGAAGAAATTCTTGGATTCTTTTTTTTTTCTGGTAATGTCTGCCAAATTTTTATTTTTAGGGCCTTAGGAAATACAAGCTTCGTTTCAAAGATTATGTTATAAGCATTAGTTGTCATATACTTACCAATGAATCGAGAATTACAGATTAGTTCTTTTAGCTGATATAATAATATTACTATGCATATAATTCAATTTTGTATTTCCTTGTATGGAAAATAGAAACACACAATGAACTAACATATATAAAACATATATAAATGTTGAGGTCACATGGGCTAACGATATTAACATCACATGCTGGTGTAATATGTTTGCAGTTTCATGCTATATGAATTAAATATATGTGTATTTGGGGCACTGCAATACAGTACTACCCAAAGTAAAGAAACCCTATATATTTTTCTCGTATCTAGTAACAAGGGTTTTCCGCAAATTATTTTAGAATGTTTTTATCTTTGTGTATCAGGGACTCTGCAGTCAAGTACTACACGAAGTAAGGAAACACTTATTTCCATTTTACGTATCTAATTATTACTGTTTTCTACAAATTGTTTGATGGTACAGAAAATATCTGTTGGGGAAAGCGTATTATTATTGCTATTATAATTATCATCATTATCATCATTGTCATTATTATTATTATTAGTAGTAGTAGTAGTAGTAGTAGTAGTAGTAGAATTACCTTGATTCAATGTGCGGTCCAACGCCAATAATACGTACACCATCCATAGCCTGGTATACATCTCTTAGTTTCCTTTCTCAAGAAACTCCAAAAGTTCTCATGCCGAGTCACCCGTTAAATTCCAGAGGAATAGTTAATCCACAACTGATCCAGCGGAACATGCACGCTTCTGAATTAAATAAATACAGTAAAACATAGCTTTAAAATACTTTATTTAGTTGGTACTCCTCGTTACGGGAACATATAAATCCATGAGCAAAAGCTAATTTCTGAATTAAATATTGGCTGATAAGCAGTTATCTCAAAATAAACAGGATACTTTATTCCATTGGTATCACTAGTTTTGAGAAGATATAAATCGTGCAGAAAAATACAAATTCAGGAGTCAGTAGCAATAATTCCATTAATCGATCTTCTATAAAGCCTTTATTTGCACTGCAACTGAATCAGGCTGAAAGTCTTTTTAGACTTGCTAGTTAAAAATTCATGTTTCTGACTGTCTTGGCAATTCTCCTATTTTTATCCGGCGTTGGAAAATTCAAGTCGAAATTAACAGTTGTAATGCATTTGTAAGTTTGCCTATATTCCCATTGACGGTTCAGCAGCTGAAAGGTCCAAACCTGAACATTTTAACCACAAAACACAATCTGAAAGGCCAAATATTCACAAAGCTTGAAAGCAACTAAAAATACCCATTAGAGAACTCGAGCCTATTAAAAAGCGACAAGTTAGAAAGGGTGGTTACGCTCTGATAACCCTTTGCATTATGCAAATAGCAATAACCTGGATTTCTTTCTACAAATTAAAAAGGACAAGAATTTGGAATATTCAAAATGAGTTTAAAAGTGATTCAGTCCTTCCTAGATGCCAAGTATTTCCTTTTTCTCAAACGTGGTTGTGAATCATGAAGTACCAAATGCCAGATAGGACTTATTTTAAGCTTTGGACTACGCGGTACAAGTATTAAATGAAAAAAGAGAACAAATAATAGGTGTTTCGATCAATGACTCTAGGTTCGCTTTATATTGTGATTAATTCTTGTTTAACTATCTAGTGTTCTATCACAGTAAGTTTGAGAATGCCGACTTAAAATGTCTTGGGTCTACCTGTTAACTAGGAATGGAACTCAAAGACTTTTTTTTCAACTGCTGCCTCTAGTAAATACACTTTTTGTATAAACTACATATTGCATCGATGATGTAAAAGCTAAGTGTAGCAAACATGCAATATGTGTAGAAATCTTACCTGTAGTAAAATATTGTTGCCTCTTACGTGTTATTGGACAGGTCCTATATGTATTGTTGTTTGTAAGATGTTATCCGTCAAGCGCCATATGTAACGATTAGTAACAAGAGAACCTGTAATAACTGTCAGTTATCATGGATATGTTAAAAGTAGAAGTCTACAATGAAATCACAGATTACGTATCCAAAGAAAATTGCTGACGCTGGAATTCAAAATAAGATGAAATTACCAATTTGAATTAAAGGGGCTGCAAATGGGTCAAATATTTAGAGAAATGCCGGTTATTGATTGTATACCGAATACCCTCGATGAGTAGGCTGTGTTCAAAATTCATTTAATTACATTCACAAAGGACAGAGGAAAGGACAACACTGTAGGAGGGGTAGATTTGATGCGTACAGGAGTGGCACATGCAATGCCTTGCTTGTAATTAGCATCACCTGCTCCCAACTCCACCCCCACCCCAGAAAAGAATGGTCTAAGAGATGAAGAACCTATACATAAAGATACGCAGGTAGCTTGAAGTTCTAGAGACATTTGAAGAAAATATATTTGCATCAATTTGATATATTCATCCTGTGTGTGAAAGCACACGAAAACAAAACTAATACACCCATTCCTTCATACAGACTCACACACCAAGACGTGTATAATGTTCGGAAGTTATCATTTCTTTATTTGGAGAGGAAAAATCATATGCTCTTTAAAACTTTTAAAGTGCCCTCACACTCTGTGGTCACTTACATTTATTCATAGATCCAAATAGTCGGGGTAGTAGAGAAAATCTGTATCTGCAAATGCCCACCTTTCAATTGAGATAAACTGCCAAAAGTACCGGACAAGGTAGAGCAAACATGATTGTACTGGAATGCTATATGCAGTTTGTGTCTGAAGAAAATATGGAATGACGGCAAGACTTGATGGGAATAAGAGTGTCAGATACAATACCTTGCTTGTAACTAGTATATATACTATGAGATGTGCGTTCGAAACAAACGCATATGTTCTAATCCTCCACCTTTGAAAAGAGACTCAGAGATATCAAGGGCAATTTAGAAGGAGAGGAAACAAAAGGAGCTACATTGAGGAGGCTACATTGAGGAGGCTATTAATAAAACTAGACTCCTTGACAGAGGAACACACCTGAAATATAAAACTAAGAAAACCAACAAGCGTGTCCCCTTCGTGCTAACCTTTCACTCCGATTCCCCAAAACTACAACAGATCATACGCAAGCATCGGCACCATATTGAATCGTCTGAATGTCTCAATTGTATATTTCAAGAGGTTCCTATGGTTGCGTACCGTAGACATAAAAATCTCAAGGGCCATCTAGTACGTACATGAGTAACTTCAAACAAGACCACAGATTCAGGCACTTACTAAACCAAAGACATGCGTTGTCTAATTTGCAAGCATATGCCCGTGACAAAATCTTTTATATGTTCGACAACAGGAGTTATCTACACGTTCTATCAGACGTTAGAATGTCAAGCCAATAATACAATCTATCTTCTGACATGCACGATCTGTCCCATTCAATATGCTGGCGACACCATTGATTTCTGAAAGAGAATGTACTCACAAAAGCGACATTCGCAACAAAATCAACGCGAAAGTCGCCAAGCGCTACAACTCGAACTGACATTCAGTCGAGTCGCTCGAAATGTTACCGATTGGATCTATCCAAGGGTGGACAGACACAGCACAGACACGTAAGGAACGATACTGAATAATACAATTAAAACATCACGGGGAATTTGGCCTAAATGAAAACAAAATCTAACCTTCCCCTTGCGGCCTTGTCAAAATTACAGCCGGTCATAAATTTTGCACCTGAAGCGAAGTTTGCACTAATATATACCCAAGTAATTACCTGTTTTATTATTATTATTATTATTATTATTATTATTATTATTATTATTATTATTTTAGTTCTTGTCAATAATCCCGACACATAATTATTTTTACATCTTTCCTTCAAAACCTCCTTACATAATTCTACCAGGATATAATTTCTGGCGTCAATCTCTCACCACGCTATGTCTCGTCCTTTGTTCTTAACTTAGATGACCGCTCGGTAGCATAAGTGGTTAGAGCGTCCAACTCGGATGCGGGAGGTCGCAGGTTTAAACTCTGGCCGAGTCATACAAAGGACTAACAGCAGCCTCGCTAGGAGCTCAGCATTAAGAGGTTAGTGTTAGCACTGGTCGGCCTGGTGTTAGGATAATGTGACTGAGTGGGACATGGTGCACCATGTCTGCGGAATGATGCCCCAGTGCTAGACATCAATACAAACTGCTACACTGCAGATATCGTAGCGACATTACTGAATTTTTTTTTTAGAGCTACGTTTAAATCCAAATCACACACACACACACACACACACACACACACACACACTTAAAATCAAAACATACTGCCTGGTTCGTTATGTGATAGACACAACAACCCGCAATTCTATTATTCCTGCATACGCATTGTTATATCTCTTGTTGTAAATTTTTGCCCCAAGTGATTCGAACAAGTAGGAGTTCAGAATGTTTCGTAGATTTTGTGTTATGTGTTTGTTTAATACTATCTTTTTTTCTCTCCTGACGAAAAGTTTGCTTAACCCAAAACGTTGGGAAACCGTTTTGAATTTGTGTGTGTGTGTGTGTGTGTGTGTGTGTGTGTGTGTGTGTGTGTGTTCTGGGAGAAATAATCGTTCTGCTTCACTAGATTGAAATGCGATAAATAATTGTTCACAGCCCGTTAAATGTGCATTAATAACATTATGAGAAAGAAATGTTAAGCTAATCTGAGATGTTTGTGCGGTCTAGTGTTAATTCCACCTTTCTTTGATGTGTGCATAAAACAACAGAAAATAAACTGTAGACAGCTAACTTCGCGAGGGATCCAGTAAGAAATCTGCTACTTCCATATGTTACACGTATTGCTACCCAATGCGCTTTAGCATTATATAAAAAGAAACTGCTTGTTCCGAGTGAAAAACGGACATATTTCATCCCGGGTCTGAAAAACTAAAATATCACTGCTCTATTCAGCCACTCTTGAAAATATATCAGTTACTCACTCATTTCAAACATAACTCTCTCTCTCTCTCTCTCTCTCTCTCTCTCTCTCTCTCTCTCTATATATATATATATATATATATATATATATATATATAACACTAAGTTAAGACACCCGTCCCCCCTACACACAAACATACACAAAGATGGATATGATAACTGTAATTTATCATTTCCTTATTTGGTGCAGAGGCAAAGCTCATGCTCTTCAAAACTTCAAAAGTGCCCATTACACTCTATAGTCAGTTAAAGAGGATAGCTTAAATAAACATATCGTCGATAGGGACGTCGGCCTGATCGCTATGGCGGCTTTTGTATGGAAAATGTTCAGTTTGGTACCGCAGTAGTAGTCTAGCATCAGCAACCAATATAAATACATGCAGACGTTTCAGTTTTTTTGAAAACAGGAACTTGTCACATGTCCAGAGTTGTGCCAGGTCCTAATAATCAGAAATTTTCCTACCGCTGACAAACGCTTATAGATATGAGATCGGCGGAGAACGTTATGTTTTCATATTAGGTTTGAATAGTCCGTCCAACACTACGCTCATTCAGAATCAATGTTAGATTCATCCACTCATAACGTAAGACACATTTTGTTCATAGATGCCTATTTTAGCTGATAAATGTTTACATCTTTCTCTGTAGAAAGAAATCGCGGGCAATTTTGAAACGGAATCTGAATTGACGGATTGGGCGGGGTTACGCATGGGGCATATATTTCTCTAGCCCACTCGCTTCCTTTCCCGAAATTTGCGCACGGAGAGGTGATCCTCTACCATCGACGGTAGGTGTGATACTGACTTTAGTTCTGCAGTCCGTATGCATCCTTAAATCCAATCCCATCTTCCTCCCAGGTACGGATAGGTTTCTTTCCTATTCCTGCCCACTCACCTGTCTTCGTCCTCTACTTCTTCCTCCAAAAGTTCAAATTACAGCAACCGATCGAGAACAAAAAATACAGTATATTGTTAGAATGCCCTACTGTTGTTTTCCATCTGGAATATAAAATTTTAAAAATTTAATAAAATTTTAAAAATTTTATAAAATTAATTGTTGAGATTGTTGAGAAGAAGTAAACTTTGGCTAGTAAATCTGATATATTCATTTAATTATGTTTTATATCGTTTGCCTTATAATGAACATGCAAAATAATGTAAGACAAATACCTGTGTATCACTTTGAAACAGAAGAGGGCGGACATTGCTGAATAAGAATAATGGCAACTACCGCAGGTCATTAAAAGTTCGCTTTATGCACCGGTAAACTCTAACAATACTGCAAAATCAGTCAAAGGCCTACAGTCACACATTGGGCTTCCTATTTATGATAATACCAGAAGTATTTCTGGGTTGTTTCAGGCTGACTGTATGGGTTATTTTAGACACTACCTTAACATAATGGTAAGACAGGTCCTAGGCATAGCTTTCATAATGACTCATGCATATTAGTCACCGTAAACTGAAGAATTAAACAGATCAAGTCCTCAAGTACTTAAACAACCAGACAATAGTCACCATGCGTCATAAAATTATCAAGCGACAAGTCTGTCGACCGGACAAAGGGATCAAAAATGAGAGGTTTATCTAAACGGAATACTAATGCCAATCATCATTATCATAATCGTAGTCGTCGTCATTATACGTAGTAGTAGTAATAGCAGCAGTAGCAGCAGCAGTAGTAGTAATGGGGATTTTATGGTTAAGGCATATATATGAAATGAAGTTTTTACAAGAGTATGGATATCGATAGCATTCCCCGGTTCTCATAGCAATGGCAGATAGAAAAACAATGAAACATTGTTATATTCTAAAACATCTAAAATTTTTGAATAGGCTGATTGATCATCAGTAATGCAATAAATAATAATAACTAATTTCATAATTAGCATTGCCATTAATAATAATTATTATTATTATTATTATTATTATTATTATTATTATTAAAAGTGTTGATGCTAATATTAATGATTGACATCGTGCCCATTATAGTGGAAGACGTATAAAGTAATACTGATGTCAGTTCTTATCAACAGTATCACCATTGTTATTATTATAAGGACTGGTCCATTGCTATTATTAAAAGGACTGGCCCGTTGCTTTTATTATGAGGCATGGTCCATTGCTATTATTATAAGGACTGGTCCGTTGCTATTAGTATAAGGACTGGTCCACTGTTATTATTATAAGGACTGGTCTATTGATATTATTATATAGACTGGTCCATTGTTATTATAAGACTTGTCCATTGTTATTATTATAAGGACTGGTCCATTGCTATTATTATAAGGACTGGTCCCTTGCTATTACTAAAAGGACTGGTCCATTTCTAGTAATTATAAGGACTGGTCCAATGTTATTATTATAAGGACTGGTCCATTGCTATTATTATGAGGTCTGTCAATAGCTTTATTATTAGGATTGGTCCATTGCTATTATAGGACTGGTCCATTGCTATTATTATAGGGATGCTTGATTTGTTATTTTGATTTGACAGCATAGGATGACACAAATTCAATGTCGCGTAAAACTGTTTGTTTTATCTACTATGGAAATATGAAGAAAAACGTTATATAGATATCCACATGAGAAAATCTACATAATCTAACACATGATATCGGTACAGTTATCCTGTTCAAACGATGTTTACCCAATATTTCCCATCATTACTTTTTTCATTTGGGCTCAATTTACGGTTCACGTGACCATAACCTTATTCATTTCAAGTCTGTCTTAATAAAACAAGAAAAGGTAATCTTTAAAATCCTTCAGTCGACCACTGGACTCTAAGATTTCTGTGTGCGATGGTATTTCTATTTAGGGTCTTCTTGAGACATCTGATAGACCTTACAATATATGCATCTAAATCAGACCACAGACTCCAGCTATTTTGCTTCTATTTCATTTGTATGCGTTCAAGAAAATGCCACTGTTAACCATAACTAATAGCACTCTTTCGTCTTTTTGTTACACGTTAATCCAGCTTAGTGCAATAAATCCTGCAAAGTGTTGTCGTAGGTGGACTGGATAGTTTTTGTTTATTACTAATGAAAAACAAACGACGTAGAGGAAGTAACCAAAATGTATCTGCATGACCAGAAAGAGGAACATTTAAAACCCTATTGTTTTCATTAGATAACAAGCAAATGCAATTATATGTACAATTTCATAAATTTTGAAGTTTGCCCTTTCACAATTATTACAATAAGTAACTTACCACATTAGTCAGTGAGAGACAGACCGTGCAAATAAGGTGCTATTTCTTCTGAATATCTTCTTCATTTTGGTCAACATCGGAGGGTGGGGATAATCGTGGTCTGATGCTACCTTGTCACCTTATTCGGATCACAAAACTGGATCTTATATCTCGGAAACATGTTCTTAGGTAGTAGGGTCTTAAATCCCTATTGCCTTGCACAAAGATGCATCTAATACTATTGGATACGGAGCTCTTCTTGTGATTTTAACCCTTGTATGAGCCACGAAACGAAACTTGGATGCCGAAAACATTGTAGACTTGGAAACAAATTTCATCGTCCTCCTTGCAGTCTAAAATATCCGCTCTCTTTCATCCAGTCAAACAAACACTAGAGAAGAACAATGAGAAGAACACTTTAAAGTTGTACTTCATTTTTCGTGTAGTAAAATTACTATTTCCTTTATTAAAGCCCTTGTAGAAATCACGGTACTAATTCAGTTCCCATAGTAAACCTATGGAAACAACATGATAATAAAAATTCAATAACTTAAAATTTCTGAGTGCCCATGATCAAACCTATATTTATCAGTATAGATGAAACCTGGATGTCATCTTCTGTGTAGAGGAAAGGATATGAGCCGCGGCATTTTCTGGACCTGCATGTGTTTGAAACGTGCTTTCAATTCCGCACCAAAGAGTCAGGTGCTAATTTTAGTAATGAGTGTTCCAAACATAAGAAGCAGCAGGGAGGGTGAACAGACCACTCTTATGATTAAGCCAAATTTTAGTGATAATTGAGGCAAGTGGTCTGTTCGACTGCCGTACCGCGAAATCATTTGTCTTAATCATAATGCAAATATATTCATTACCAAATGTCTGTCCACCCCCCCCCCCCTGCTGCGGTGGACCCTACAACTTGGTTTTCGAGCAAATTTTGCATTATGATTAAGACAAATGTGTAAGGTTCGACTGCCATACCGCGCATATCATATTCCTTCTTGTCTGCTGTTATCTTACACACACATGTGGTCATTCACCCTGCCTGCTGCTATGAATTTATCCAGATCAACTATTGCATGTATATACATGAAGTGAGTCATACATACATGTACTGAGATAGGTATGCGTACCGATTTTTCAAGGACATGTGTGGTAGTTCAAACAATAGCTGTGTTTATCGCCGCGGATATTTCTGCGGAGATAGGTATTTGTGTGCATTTTATTTCCGTGCTTTAATTTTAAATATAATACATTTTAATCGGTTCATATATATAATGGCAAAATATCTTAATAAAATTATAAATATTTATTTATTTGTAAATCAGATATCAAATGCTATTGCACAATAATCACATATAATAATTTCTAAAACGTATATCCGTAGTCGAGTTCGTTAGCTCAATGTTAAAGTTGCTGGAAACTTTAATACTGATGTTTGCGGTTCGACCCAGATCTCGCCGAGAGATGGGTTCGGGTCCCCGGGTCGCCCATATCTTTTAATAAGTAGGGGGGAGGCATCCCCTGAGATTTCGATAAACCACCACGTATCTCGTGGTCGGATTCTATTTTGGATTCTACCCCGGGGTTTCGTAGGGGTTTTATCGAAATCGCAATGCCTAGACAGCCTTCTGAATTGCTAATATTTCACTTTCGTCGATTAGAAATTCGCCGGGAGGTGTGTCTATGCAATACCCCCCCTAAAATAATCAGTAGCATGCCTTGAGCTCTCTGCCCCATGGAAGAACCCCAAATAAACATCCAGAAAGGGTGTTAGCCAAAAGAAACAGAACATGGGCGTGCCGCATAATACGTCATAAGAGAGAACGACAATGTAAGGACCCCATGAAAGTCACACAGGCTATCGAGGGGCTCCATTGAAGGGTAATCGCTAGGATCTACTGATTATTTTTGATAAATTAAAATACAGACAAACATACAGACATACATAGAAAGGGGAAATAATTCTCTAGCAGAGGAGGAGCAGAGTTAATCACAGATTAACCAAAGATTTTATCTAGACCTATACGATATCTGGATTTTGGATCATGTAGATTTATTGTTATAAATCCAAACGGAACAGCTTGTGCTTGAGCAAAAAAGTTTCTGAACTTCATCATATCCATATCCCCTGAACACCAAGTATAATAAATATTCTGTAAAGTATAATTATCTACTCCATTAAACACAACCAAAATATTGCAGTTGTCTCTGATCACTTTAGGTATTTGTGTATATCTTTGTGTAACATAAATCACGTCCGTATTCTTGTGTCTACCTCGAGAAAATATTCTAACCGGATTAGATTGTTTGTCCAACATAATATCATCGTACACCACTAAATTATTAATAAATCCATTTAGGTCATCTACAGATGGGGCTTCATCAATATCGGTGATAAAGTCAACAACATCGTCTCCGTCTTTATTAACTGATTTCACTTTCTCGTTAAAATCCTTAAGTACTTCGTAACAGTGCTGATCATCTACGGATGGTGCTACTAAATACAATTTACTCCATTTTAACCATCGCATTATTAAATTTAATAATAGTTGTATTTTACCTGATCCAGATGGACCTATTATAATCATTCTTATTGAATTTGGTAATGCTGAATGGTGCTTTACTGGTTCCTGTTTTCGTGTCGCCGAAAAATCAATTATATCCATATTATTAATAATATGAGTCTATATTGTGTTCGATGTAGATTATCTACACCCACCACTGGACTGACAACAATAATAACAAAAAATAAACGACGCG
>JAECUM010022850.1:0-34439 GCA_016617855.1 Megalonaias nervosa | reverse complement strand
CAATAATACAATAACAAGAAAAGCAAAAGGTTTACCCCGCGATTTTGTTAAAAAATCTATTAGTTTTGATGATTACATGCACGCACTTGACGGTGGCGTTAGTTTTATACGAGCAATGGCTATTCGAACAAATCACCATAAACTTGAAACAGATGTTATTATCAAACGTGTATTAAGTAATTTCGATGACAAACGTTATGCGAAACGGAATAGATGCGTTTGCACTTGGATATCGTTGTGATGATAAATCTATACTTGATATTATCTTTTCATGTGACGACATCAATAACGTTCCCGACAATAAATCTATATTTGATGACTAGGGTATGAAATTTTGTGTGAACAAGAAAAATAATGTTTGAAAATTTAACAGTGACACATAGGAGCAATAGCAAGATCAAATACCTAACGATAGACGGTGAACAGTTGACAGTTGAAATTAACAATGAAACATCAGGAATATGTTTCAGTTGCTCGTGACAAGGTTAAACTGTCACATATCGGATCTGGTAACAGCGAGTATTTTAATTGTCTTGAAAAATTGAGCCAAAAATTTTCAGAAGGATTTAATAACTTTCATGATGCGATCAGTCAACAAAAACATACGAAATTTACCATTGATCTTGATGGGACAATTGTATATTTTATTGATAAAAAATATCCTCTTAATAAACTACAGATACAAGATTTATTTAAGTCCCTCGTTGTGTGAGCGGTAGAATAAAGTTTAGTCTCCATTATCATGATGATGGAATATTTCTACTTTCAACAGTTGAAACGCTGATAATCGGTGATGAAGTATGAAATAATCTGACGCCTAAAACTCACACGTAAAAAAAAATGTCTGTCCTGATGGATCGAGGTCTATGGCACAGGGATATGTCTCTGAGCCAGAATCATTGTTTACCTCAAGTATAGTTGTTGGGAGAGAGATAGATGGAGTCTCTAGATAAGGGAAATCGTACTTAATAGGAGTCTCTGGCACACGGGGATATAGTCTTTGAGCCAGTATCCTTGTTTTCCATCACATTTACAAAACAAATTTGATTCCTCACCACATTTAATAGAAAAATGTTTTGTACCTCCACTTAAACGTGCCTCTTTAAAAAAATAATTCCGTAGACCATATTTTTGAAACTCTGAAGCTGAAATAGATTGATCTTTTAGATGATTTTCATCGTTAATTGTCTCTTCGGAATTATACATGGGATAACATTTTCTCCAAACGTGGGCATTTCAAGCCATGCCTTGAATATTAGCATGATTTCCCGAGTCCTTCTTACTTTGTCTTGATTAAATAAAATGAATACAAGAGATCAGTAGCGAAGTACTTTCTCTCTCTCTCTCTCTCTGTCTCTCTCTCTGTCTCTCTCCCTCACACACACACAAACACACACACACAGACACACACTTCTGATGTCAATTTATACACCCGTTTCATTGATGAAAATGGATAAATCAGCACGAAGGGCAACAAAACATAATTGCAGCAACAACGAAAACAAAACCACGAATCATTTATACTAGTGTCGCCACCAGCACTACTATTATTATTACCACCACTACCAATGAAATTATCAACAGTAGCACTACCACAACCATCCTTAATATTATACAACAAAGATAACAACAACAAGAAGAACAATAATAATAATGATGATGATGATGATGATGATGCTGACGATGATGTGGAGAATATCAAAAACTATATTTAATTCCGAGTAATGGTAACAGGAAGGAATAATCGTTGCTAATTATGGGCATTAGCCACAGCACAAAACACACTAAAAACAAGAACCTAGTTCGCTCCGAACATGTCCCCACCCTCTTCCAGAAAAATAAAAATAATCAATTAAAAAAATCTGGGCCTTTGGGTTCGGGTTCCAGATGGGTAAGGAAAGACACAGAGGTCAATTTTAGTTGCATATTTAAATCGATCTGTTCATGATCATTATTGAATATATATTTGTAATGGTGCCTATGTCAACTGTTTGTATGCCATGGACCTTGGACTAAGTTCACGTATTAATAGTAGAATCCAAAGCAAGTGACATATCTGAGTTTGCATATTTAGGGACTACAACTATATAACACGAGGCTTAGCATTTCATAGTATGCGCTTTAGCGTTACATAGTATGCACTTATATCAGTCTCTTCCCGTTACATAGTATGCACTTATATCAGTCTCTTCCGCCTGCTTTATATCTCGTTTCATTGAACAGTGTTGGTCAGCAGATGTGGGTGTTGGTCAGTAAATATGTGTATAGGTATACATTTGTATTACAGTTCCCATAAACCTCATTACAGTTCACGTTAGGGATGGTATACTCTGATACATAAAACCCCCTAATCCGTGTTGATACTAAAGGACTTATTGTGAGTTTGATGTCACCTATTCACTAAAATATGCAATTTTGATGCATGCCAATCTTTCCAAAACACAAACACACTTGCATACAGTTTAGATACTTATCAGTATTTGGTAATAGACGTATCTAGCGTGAAATTAAAAATAACCACAGGATATACAGCTGTTCAATTCCACATGGATTCACAAGTAGTTAACAGAGGATTTGTTCCACAAATATTTCGTACATATCGCCAAGAGAACCCTTCAACCGACGGTAACTCAATAGTGCGAGAAATACAGGCAAGTGTAAAAAATGCACATCGATGTGCGAAGACAAGAATGTCTGCAAATCTTTGCCCATTTGAATGAAATGGAGATATCAGCCCTGAACCTTCTTTCTGTATCATTACAGATTTGGGCTGATTTATTGACCTATGGATGGTATGGCATTTATAGGAATTTAACATTATGTTGGAACAGTATTGTCCGGTATAGGAATTTCAACAGGATTTGGAGACTAACAAATTGATTCAATGACAAACACGTTCTCGACTAGAATACTACGACTTTGTGGTCTTAAAGTAATAGAAAAGAGCTAGAAGAAACAAGCTTTGTAAATTCAACAAATAATTTATTTCCATAGAATACAGAGTGAAAAAGTAGAAGAAAATTATGGTCATGCCAGTATTGCGAATTAAATCCCAAATAATCATCGAATTCCCCTCTTGTCCTTGCTGGTGGGGTCCAAAGGAATCCTGAGCATAACATTTGGCACCAGTTTGGATGCAGGAGCTGCCGGAAGGAAGTCGTAGTTGACACCCAGCCGCCTTAGGGGCTCCACTCCGGGTTTTCTGTCTGGGTTTACTCCCGTAGCCTATCCTTCTCCCGACGATATCCACAAGGCAGCGGAGCCATCATCCAATGGCACTTCGTCGGTTTCAAATTGGAGTTTCCATCTCCTAGACGAACTGCCTGACAAGGCTAACGAGCTCCATCTGCCCGGGTTTCGAGTCAGAGTTTTCCTTCTCTTAGACTGGCTGCCTGCCAAGGCTAACGAGCCCAGTCTGCCCACGCAGTTATACCGCCGGGCACTCGGTCGCGCCACACAGCAGGCTATGTTAAAACAGGGGGCCCCACATGAAGCTGCTGCTGTGGACACAATAGTATAGGAGAGGCCATATGCACATACTACCTGCTCCGCAAAGCCAGACAGTGGTCCCGCAGCGATCACTACACCTGGAAAGGAGAGGCTATGAGAGATGCTTCACTTTCCTTTAGCGAGCGGGACGTCTGGGCAGCCCAGGATCTCCATACTACACGCCCAGGCTCGGGCCCTGGAGAGGCCACTCCAGCCTCGTCCTTGAGCGAGGAAACAACACGGAAGAGACAGACAATACTCCAAGGGCGCTACTCACACGGTCTCCCGAGACTGAGCTGCCAATGATGATGATGATGATGAATCATCGAATTACCAACAAAAGGCCTAATGAATCATGTTCTGAAAAAACTTTAGTGGTATACCAAATAATTTCCAATGCTGAAGGTGTTGATGTCCCTATAGTCTATAATGTACCAATGGCCTGAATTGTAATGATGTGCGCATCAGACTTTTGATTTGAATCACTATAACATATCCCAAGAAGATATCTTTTTTAAAATTGTACTGTAATTGTATGTTAATGTCCCTTTCTAGGAATATTATAAATCACTTTATATTTCCAAAGAATAATAATTTCATGCAAAACAAAATACTGTACAACAATAATACAGCTCTTTCTGCTCAGATGTTATCGCATGAATAACTAGTTTTGTTTCAGTATACAAGATTATAAGCCCTCTACTTGACCTAGGTCACAATTAACATTTTGTTATGTATATTTAAACTGCATTGTTTGTTAGTTTTTAAAATTTTGTGTTATTTCTTTATATGCTACTGTAATGTAACACTATATGTTGGACTTAATCTTGTGCAAAGTCAAGTTCATTTTCTACTTTACCTGAATTATTGACTTTTTTAAATTTTCGACAAACAATTAATACACAGCTAAAATATTCTCTACGTATATGAGTTTAATGTTATGATCATTATGAAAAGAAGTAAACATATTTCTTTGGGTCTGGGTATAGGATATTGGGATTCCCTACATATACATCTTGTGTACCCGACGTATTCCATATTCTATATTCCAATTTTAATAACAGACCTTCAAATTATAACTAACATTTTATCTTGTAAACATTTAGAACCTTTCAAATTAAAATTTGCCATTATGTAATAGTTTTTGTTACAAATGATAATTGTGACTCGATGTCAAGTAGAGTACTCTATAGAAGTAGCAGAATCAATTTTATTATTGTTGTGTCCAGAAATTCATTTGGGATGGAATTTTATTTATTCAAATAATTTAATTCAAGTGATTCTTCTCTGGAAATACAAAGAGCTCTTGAAATATAAAAATCGTGGAAAACGAGACTTGAATTTGTACTTAAATTTCAAATAAGGACATTTTCTAGGATTTTATTATTGTGATCCAAGAAAAGACTGCTTGCACATCTGCACTATATGGGACACCACTGACACAACAACACCTTCAGTGGTGGATTTAATTTGGATTTTCACTAATGTTTATTCAGAACTTTAATTATTAGGACTTGTGTTTGTAATTCTAGAATAATTTGGGATTTGATTCACAATACCGTATGTTCCTTTTGTTATACATTGTCACTTTGCATTCTAGGGAAATAAATTATTTGTTGAATTTTACAAAGCTTGTTGCTTCTCACTAATTTTATTACTTAATGGAAAATTCCGTTCCACAAGATTCTGTTACTAAAATTATAATAAAGAACATGGGAAGCTCAATGCCCTTGAGTCAGTCCAAGATGAATGTTTACTTCTATTGACAATTATCCTAATATTAAACCCCAACTCAGAAAAAATATTAGCTAAATATTAGTTCTTTACAGAATAAAAAATAGTCAATGATTCTGGTCTGGTAGACAATGAACTTGATATTGGACACGGCCAGCTACACAATAGAGTTTACAAAACTCATAGGTTATAAGGAATAAAAATAAAACTAACGAATAATGCAAATAAAATTAAAATAATAAGGGCAAAAGATGTGATAATTCCTGGCTACTCTATGCTACCAAATTCATACATATAGTTCTATTTTAGCACGTTGCCCTAGAACTTAAAATCTTAAGTTGATGATCAATTTTTATAAACTGTTATAAAGGCAGGTCTGCAACGCTGTATCAACTTTGTTAAATGGAAATAATTTATTTTGGCTCCATTTGCCCCATTCAGTTTTAGCGTTTCGTAGTATGCAATTATAATAGTATGTTTGTGTGAACATTCATTAGTCCCCACGTATAAAAGTGTACGAGTTGCATGTCTTTATAGGTGTGTGAGCACTCCTACCATTTTCCATTTCAATCCATCCCTTGATAAGTTTATGTAACAGTATGGATCTATACATGTTTGCATGTTTGCGTGAAAGTGAAAACATCTGTGTCCTTTATTTTACTTGCACCAGACATATGAAACTCTATCAATTGTATTCTTCTCTAAGCATATGTGAAAATTTCTGCCCTTTTTTCCATCACTTCATCTCTGTATATGTAGAAGAGAGTGATGGTATGTTTGCATGCAAATAATTGCACCCATTTCCCAATCACTCCACTTTGGATAGGAACATCTGAGTGATGGCATTTTTGTGTGTAAACATTTCTACCCTTTTCTTTCCTTACACCTCACTTCAGTTTGCTATTGTTATAGGGTTTATGGAAGTGGCAGTGAATTGTTTGGTTTTGTTTACAAAGGGATTGTATGGGAGTTGTAGTGTGCAATCCTGCTTATGTTGGTTTGATGTATATTTCAGTCCTGCCTCATTTTTACATCTGGGCGTAGCGTGGAGACTGATAAGCAGGCGCATTTGCTGGTCAGTAGATGTTAGAAGAGGCTAGTAAGTGTGTGATGTGTAGTCAATATTTATATTCCACCTATGATTATTTTTTTTGTTTTCCCACTCCTCTTTACCCATTGTGACATTTGTGCACCCTCCTCAAGAAAGAAAGAAAAAAAGAAAGATGAAAGGTCGAGACTGGAAATCTAATGCTAATTTTGTTTTCATTTTGTACCCTTACAAGCAAATGCTAAATTATAATTGTGCCATAACAGTCATTTTTGACAAAATATTATGGGCACAACATGGCAGCAGTAATATTAAGTCCCGCTGGTGTCCATATCATTATTTTGTGCCCTTAGTAGAATATTTGCAGCCAGTGAAGGATATATTATTTAGAAAAATTAATGTGATAACAAAATGTCAGAATATCTCAAAAAATTTCTTTAATATTTTCATATATGTTCAACTAATATTAATGGAAAAACCTTTAAATAATAATAATAATAATAATAATAATAATAATAATAATAATAATAATAATAATCATAATGATATTAATACCATTTTATTCCCTATAACAACTGTGAAGATGATGATGATTGAACATAACTGGTAGTATTACTCTCGTTTAAAGATAAATAATTTCATTCTGTAATATACAACGACCACTTAACAACAGCAATAACCACAATGGCTCTAATACAAACGATGATTATGATGATGATGATGATGATGCTGACGGCAATGAATTAGAAACAGCATTGTGTTTGACATTTTTGGATCCGAAATTCATACCCTTCCCCCTTACTCTAGTTAAAAGACATCGACATAAATTGACTACGGTTTGTGATATAGATCTAATATCGCCTTTTACAACCAACTGTCTTCTTGCAGTCACTATGAACATGAGCTTTGTTTTTTTGCCCCCCCCCCAAAAAAAAGGTTGTATTCCACACCCCAAGTACAAGCCAACCACAGATCACCGCAGCAAAAGGAAGACCCATTCTATTGTGTACAAACAGCTTTTCATTATTTAGTCACAGTAGCCCTGTTATTTTATCTATGGATCCCTAAATTAATGGGGGTCTTGTATAGCTAACGTGCCAACTATCCATAAACCACAAGATCTGGTTACTGTAGAGCTTTGAAAACTGAACGTATGGTGAATAAACCATTTCTCTCTGTAATGTCAATAACCTGGACCTTGAAGTTTCTGAGACTGCAATTGATACAGGTTTTCCATATCTCAAGTGAAAGGCATCCACAAAGTATAGGTACAGTATAGTGCAAAACTCAAACTAATGTGTGGAAAGAATTAACAACAGACAGATGGACATCATATAAATGCTTCCCCTTATGGTAGGTGTAAATGACTAAATAAAGAAGAAATGAAATTCACAAAGAAACTCATAAAAAGAAACATGAGAATAAAAATAGATATTATAAGCAGTATTGTCAAAACATAACATGTAGCTACAAGTCCACAATGAGACGAATAACCAAACATTTCTCAAAGTACACGAATATGCAGCAGTACCAAAACTCTCAAATATGACCCTTTTTACAGGCATGTGGCTCAGACAAACATAGAAAATCAACCAGATTACAGTAGGCATAAACAATACACTATACGTATCACCTGACCTAAACGATTTACTTCCTGTCTGTCCGCTTTTTAGCATCTATGCTGCATGTAGACTGCAGAGATGAATATTATCGTCTTCCAGGACAGCCAGGTTCAGAAAAAAGCAGAAGTTATATCTGTTGTTAATGTCGTCAGGACATGCAATTGGTAGAGAAACACAGACGCTGACCCAATACAAATCAAACTTGTATATCGAGCTTGTGTCCTGGCAATTTCCAAATCTATCACACACAACAGTCCTGACAAAAAATATATGTACGCATATAAACACTATTATGCATTTCTAATTAGTAATATCATTCAATTGATCAGCAATGTTTGGTCGGATTCTAGATTCGTGGTAGCATCTTGATTTCTCATTTCTCTCTCATGAATTATAGCTTGTGATTGAAATCACCCCGTGCTTGATATTCCAGGTTGACCAGAAATTCTTAACCTTAACCAATATCTTGATGTGGTTAGAAAGAAAGAAAAAAAAACAGCTGTGACATTGGATTTATATCCTGCTGCACAAAGGCTCTAAAGCATAGATCTCCAATCAGAATAAAGTTTTACATTTTATAATTTTTATTTCTTTACTTTCCTTTGTTTTGCAATTAATTTTCTTCAGTTTATCTTGAAAACGTAAACAATGAGTCAACTACATGTCTGTTTTTAACATCAAGTAATTGATGCATCTTTGAGTTTCAGGAATAAAAATGTCAAAATGTGTCGTGCAGTTTTATCATTTAAGAGTACAGTGGTCTACTAAGGTTATAGTAAAACAGCAGAACATGTTTTGTTGAACACTGACAGTTGTCAAGCCTTTTGAACAATCTCTCGCTGCCTCTTGAAATAAGTGATAGAAACGGTAACCATATGGAATGTGATATATAATGGATAAATGTCCAAACATAACGGTAGTAGAAACTCCAACTGATAGTAGTGCTGGACAGATATACGGAAAGGGAGCTCTTGAGGATGAATGACCAGAAAAGTATAGAACATTCAGCTGTTAGTAGTATTGGCTAACCATATGGAATGGGATCTCTTATGGATTAATGACCAGAAAATGGAAGAAAATTCAACTGATAGTGGTGCTGTATAACCATATGGAATGGTATCTCTCACTGATAAATGACTCGAAAATAGTAGAATATCCATTTGATAGTAGTGCTGTGTAACCATATGAAATGGGATCTCTCATTGACTACAACATTATAAAAATCCAACTTGTAGTAGTGTTATATATCAACTTGCTTACCAAATAATTTTATTTCCATTCTGTATCATTCCAAAAAGATTGACCAAATCATCATGGGCAAGGTGATCTAATATGCCTGATATCACTTGCTTAGGTGACTGACAAATAGAAGCTTGTGAAAGCAGATTCAAATATGTTTTGAAATTGTGGAATGGAAAAGATATTTGGAACATTCAATTTGCCATACTGTCTATTAGACCTAACAACATATGATTGTTTCCAGTTTCATGGTAAAGAAATTAATGGATTGGCTAGTGAGAATAAGATCTCTTATAAGATGCTTACTGCACATGATTTACCAAAAGTAAATACACTGATGTCATTATAAGCATCTTGCCGGCAACTCTTGGAGCTGCTCTTGTTCCAAACTGTATTGGTTCACCTTTCTGTTGGACTATTCCCATGATACCGAGAGGTGGTACTGATGCTTGGGCTACCATATTAACCCCTCAGGCATGCGTGCTAGTGAGGTCACTCCAGCCTTGCTTCACAGCATGGACACAACACAGAAGGCAGCAGTTAACAGTTATAAGCCCAAACTCTATTAGCATAGAGAATAGGAATGAGGGGAGAGTTCCTTGCATATCAATGGGTAGCTAATGCCAGGCACAAAACTGGGCATTCAATGAACAAGAGCTTCAGTGAGTGCTCGGAGCATAGAGGCTATACTAGCCAAGTGGACTGAGGTCAATGCACCAGGCAAGAAAAAGACTATTAGAAAGAAGAGCTTAACATCATCACTCTCTACACAAACAACACCAAGAGGAGCTATGGCAATACAGGCTTTTGACCTTGTCAGCAGAAGTTGATTGTTTAAGCTGCTAGAAAATATTGGAGGTACCAATGCTCCTTAGCATGATCCAGTCTATCAATGAAAACATTCATTTCACAGTTCACTTGGATGGCTCATACACAGAAGCGTTTGAGATATTTAGTGGAGTCCACCAGTGACGCATTTTTGCCCCTACCTTGTTTTGGTTATTCTTCTCTCTCTTGCCAAGACACGCCCTTCGCTCATCAACCAAGGGAATCTATCTTTACACAAGATCAGATGGAAAACGCAACAACATCACAAATCTCAAAGCCAAAACCAAGATTCACAAAGTTCTCATCTGCAAACTATTCTTTGCTGATGAGGCGGCTGTGACAAGTCACAAACCAGCTCATCTCCTAAACCTCAATGACCAATGTTCACAAACTTGCTAGGACTCTAAGATCACTATCAGCCTAAAAAGAGATGGTGGTGATGGGTCAAGATGTCTAAGAGTCACCCTCCATCAACATCAACAACCATGAAGTTGAAATCGTCAGCAAGTTCACATACCATACATCTACCATCACTGACAACCACTATTCTGAAGCAAAGCTCAACACCTACATGGAAAGGTCAGGTCAGCAATGTATGGCAGTAAGTTACGGCCACTATACTCACACCAAGACAAGAGGCTAAACAGCTTTCTCCTATACTGCCATCAATGCATCATCTGAATCTCATAAAAAAGATGAAACTTCATGTGAAACCAAAGACAACGGAATTAAGTGTGACAGGTGAAACAGCGATAAAATCAATGCTTGTCAAATACCTGACTGACTACCTCAGAATACAACACCATACTCTTCTGAAACTGAAGTATGCCAATATGAGTATACAAATAAACCTAAGTCAATTATACAAACCTGTCAACCGAAATACCACACATAAAGGATTATTCTGGGGTGGAAAAATAGGAAATATTATAGTAAAATTTGTTTTTCCCAAAATACTTAACTAATCAAACTAACGTTAGAAAATTACTTTCACTACCTCCAGAATTCAGCCTTCCCATGGGCTTAAGAAGTCTATCTATACCAGATACCGTCAATTTTAACTGGAGCACTGTCGGAGACCGGATGATTGCACTGCGGGGACAGTTGTGAGCAATTTAGAGTAATGTGATTGGGAAGTATTTTCAGAGAAGCAGAATTTACTTTAAAATTTCTGTTCTCCATCAAATACATTAACCAATCATACTAATGAGAGGAGAAATACGTAAACTGGCAGAGCAGAACAGAGCTCACTAAATGAACAAGATGAAAAAATACGTGGAAATCCAAGACACCAGCTTCAAGTACAACAGATTCGAGAAAGGTTGTCACTCCTGAGTGGTGTCTTCAGCTACAACAGACACCGCTTGTCAACTAACTGACAAACCATTTCACAGCAAAACTCTATACGCTTCCGAAAATAAATGATGCCGGTATGATTATACAAATAAACCTAAAGTATATTATACAAATCTAACAACACAAATACCACATTCTGGATTATTCTGGTGTGGAACAACATAAAATTTAATAGAAAATTATGTTTCCTGAAAAATACTTACAAAATCACATTAGCGTATGGGCATTACGTTTACTACCTCCTGAATCCAGCCGCCCACAGCCTTAAAAAGTCTCTATCAATACTTTGTAAAGACAAAAGGAAATAACTCTTACAGATTATCTCCACTTATCCCGCTAGGGGGTGCTTCATATACTGGATGTCATCCGTTTTAACTTGAGCACTGAGGCAGGAAGCTCGCATTGTGGGAAAGGTTGGACCATTTATAGTAATTTATAGAAATGTGATCTAGAAGTATTTTCGGAGAAAAAATATTAATTACTATAAAATTTATTTTCTACGTCAAAATCCATTACCTAATCACATTAATGTAAAGAATATATAAGAGGAGGTGTAAACGCGGAGCATCCAACATCTACCTAAAAATACCCTGTAGGGTCAAAACAACTCTCTTCTTTGAAGGGTAAAACTCTACTAATGATAGTTGACACAGCCAAATATAAGTGTTTATATATGTGCAGGGAATACCCTGTGGACTCCCACACCTAACAAATAATTATCAAGAAATGTTTCTCTTGTGCAAATCCGGACAAAGTTAACAGATCCTACCCAAGGGTGCAGTTGTGTGAGGAGTAGTGTGGTCATATGAGTCTCTTGGCAGCCATCATGTGACAAACTAGATTCAACTCCATGTATAATAAGGCTATGTCATGCAATTATGAAGAGCGAAAAAGGGGACTGAGCATGCTAAAGTACTAATTCCCATGTAATCACTAAGTATTTGCTGGACAAATTAGCAAATTTAATCAATGAAATTTACTTAGGCATGTTTGAAACAAAACAATTTCTACTTTACACAGAGACATTCCTTTTGGTTTTCAGTGCAAAACTAAACTCCAAGCTGGAATGTTGAATACAGGTATCATTGTAGTGATACAATATACAGTGTAACTGCAATCGTAAGTATAAATATATGTATCATTGTAGTTATACAATATAAATTACGACTAGAGCAACAAGTATAAATAAACGTATCCTTGTAGTGACACAAGATACAGTATAACTACAATTTCAAGTCTAATTAAATGTATCTCTGTAGGGATACAATATATAGTATAACTACAATTTCAAGGCTAAATAAATATATTGTTGTCTTGATACAATATTCAATATAACTACAATTACAAGTCTAAACAAATGTATCACTGTAGTGATAGAATATATACTATAACTACAATCACAAGTATATCTGAATATTCTTCAATTAAAATATAAAAACAAATTCAAGAAACATACTTGCAAGTTTTTCAAACGTATATTTTCCAAACCTACTAAGAATTCCATAGGTGACTGGTTATATGGAGGTTGTTGTGCACTGGGTCTCAAAATGATAATAATGTTGGGCAAATGGCAAAATATTTGTAGAATAACTTACCAATATTAACATTGAATACTACATTGCAAGTACTTAAGGATACAAATTAGACAGTGTTAATAACCAAAAATGTCATCATGTATAATATATCTTGAAACAAAAGTCCCTCAAAAGGACTGATGCTCTTCTGTCTGAAATGAATTCGTAAAGTAACAGACAAGTTTATGTATCCTTTTTAATATCAACACGATCTGTGATATTTTCCAGAAAGTCAGTCATATCAAATTTTGTAACAAAACCTTTTCTTGTGTTTGAGTTAATATCTAAAAAAGATGCCTATCTGATTGACACCATTCTCATTTAGGACCAGACAGATAACATAAATGTTATTTTAGTTAAAACCCTATGTTACTAGGACTATACAAATGATTAGATATCAGGGTCAACTAGATATCATAACAAGTATTTTAGATTAATCCCCAAGTTATTATGACTATATATTCATCAGAAGTTGCTATGGCAAGCGTTTAAGATGGTCACAGAAACAGTCATATGGTATGTAACACCATTTTCATGTAGAACAAACCAGACATGATAAGCAGTCTTTGAGTGAAAACTCCATGTTACTATTGTCATCCATTTTGAGGTTGTAACAGTACTTGGTGGCTACGTTTCAGGTCAGGTCAGCATCTTTTTCATTGGTAACCAGACTTCATCATGTCTTTTATTAATACCCTACATCAGTAGGGCCATCTGAGTTTAGGGGAGTACTAATACAATTTTTATTTCAGATTAGTATCATATTTATATGGTACGAACTAAACGTTGCAAAACGTTTTTCAGTTGAAACACAAAATTGATGTGTCTATCCATTCAGGGGTAGTAGTGATGACAAACGTCTTAAGATGACTTCCATGCTGGTCATATAAGGTGTCTGATGTTTCACCATTTTAATATAGGACCAATCAGACCTTGGAGAAAAGGTGTTTGTAATGTTTCATTGTAATTCTTTCGTAGTTTAGGAGGAGGAGTGACAAAACCTCCTTGTGGTAAATGACAGTAGACGTTATATACCTGATGCTGGACCATGGACGAAGACTGCCTCATAAGCAATTCTGGTCTATGAATATGCGCAACGAAGTTATTCCGGCAGACGAAATTAATATTTCAACTTTCTTTTGAAGACTGATCCTAATAAATTCAGGTCAGCATTACATGTCTTGTCCTTTGCACCAGTTTCATTTGAAGCATCTTTGAAAATGTTGTGACTGTATAGGACCCTGAAAACAATCAATGTGTCATCTGTCGTATGACCATCATAATTATCATGTGCACCTAAATGTGATCACTACAGTAATTGTACTGGCAAACAAGTGACCTCACAGGATTCATCCTGTGCCGCTACAGCGGTTGGCACAAAAATGTTTAGAGGGTTTTAAACCTCAGTAATATAAAATGCTCAGAAATTTACACCTTAAAAACTTGTTGAATCTACATTCATCGATACGTTAAAAGAAAGAATATTTTCTACAGTTAAAACACTGCCATTTTACTGAAAACAAACAGGAACTATCTCCATTCTCAACAGTACAACTTTTTATGTTTCTGCTTACACATCCAAATGACAACTTATAACTATCTCCATTGTCAACAATACAACTGTTTTGTGTTCCTGTTTACACATCCAAATGACAACTATATCAATAATTCAACACAACAATTGTTCTATATTTCTGCTTACACATACCAATGGCTTGCAAAATTGTGTTTAAAGGGATGATGCTATGAGGGGTCTATTGTTCACAGCAATGGAAACTCCTCCTAAGGCCCTGTCAACATTCTGTAAGTAGGTGTTAAATAGGGATTATATTTTAAGTGTGATGTTATCCGTATCTTTTAAAGTAGTTTCCTGATGGCATAGTATTGCAGGATCATATTCGTTTAAAAGCAGAAGAATACCATTCTAATTGGCTTTAAGTTCTCGACAGTTTCTTTGTATGATGGTGTTCTGCATTATAAGTTTAAAGTGGAGATTGTGGAGCTAGGTTAGACCTTTCGCGGAGACAATCTGTATGGTTATTTCTCTGGAGAAAGTACGGGGATGTTAGGTCTGTAGCCACCTCGAGAACATGGAGCAGTTTCTTCTTCATCCATGCTCTCAATATCTCCAAACCTATTATATAGTTTGATGGAGTCATCTGACCCCTTTTGCTGCCTATTTCCTTATGATCTGGATTTATTCCTTGGTGATTTCGGTGGTTGGGCATTATTAAATGCTGTTTGTAGATGCCGTGTTTTTCTGTGCTTGGTAATGGGGTGTGTTAGAGCTTGATGCTGAATCGGGTGGATCTTTCTGTGTTTGAGCGTCCATCGTTGTTTTGGGATTGTTTATCACTACAGCGGAGATGGATGGGCCAGGAAAGGATGTTTCTGCCTGTACAAGCTTTCTGGCGTCTGGATAGATAATATATAATGTGTATTTATACCCTCTTTATTTCCTTCTCCTGTTTCCAGGTATCACAATCGTTGGAACTGGCGTTGTGCTCCCTTGCACAGCTGACACAATGCGTAGTTGCTGTACACTCAGATTCCTGATGAGAGTGGTCTCCGTATCGGCCACATTTTTGACTTCTGTAGCATCGGTCTTCATGATGAAACTATTTCTGACACTTATAGCATCGTAGTTGTTTTGGTATGTATACATCAACCTTCACTAGCAAAAAGCCAACTTTGACAACTCTTGGAACTTTTGGTTTGTTGAAGGTGAGTACAATGGTGTTGGTGTCCTGCAGATTGTTGTTACGTTTGATACGTATTCTACGGACTGCAGTGACACCTTCGTGTTTCATTCCTTCAATGATATCCGTGTCGCTGACTCCAGCCAATTCCCGACCGCGAATCACGCCTTTGGACGTATTGAGTGTTGTGTGGGCGAGTGAGGTCACTGGAATATCGAAGAATGTTTTCATTTTATTTATGTTTTCTGTTTGACATCGTCGCTCACTCAACAAGAAGGCAGCCCGATTTCAACCTTTTAACACTTTTTGGTGTACCGATCGATCCCGTTATTGTCTTTTCAATCACGAAGGGAGAGAATACGGTAAGCGGTTTTGAGGCATCTTTAGATTGTATAACCATGAAGCGTGGAAATGAACCCACAATACATGGTTCGTCATCTGAGTTAGATATAGTTTTGGTGCGTTTGAGTTGTTTCTTTTTTAAATTTCCATGTTGGTTTGTCTACAATTCAGCACCTCTGCTCCCCGCCCACCAAGAAGCCCAACAAGCGGACACCTTTCAAGTGCCAGGGATACACAGAAGTTATACTCAGTAGGCAAAATTACCTACTGAATCATCCCGTAAGATATACTCAGTCGGTAAATATACCTCCAGATTGACCCTTGAGCCACCTCCTTCTAGTAAGTCTTCTAAGACGTAGAAAAGGGACAGTTAAAGGGATATAATACAGGGGCAACGGTGGTATCAAGGGATACAACGAGAAAGATACAGAAAGAGTGTTAGTACATAAAGACCTCCTAGGGCTCGGCTTGACCAGCCGATTTGTCGAGACCGGGCCCATCCCGACCACCCGTCTAGAAGAAGTAGAGGCCAAAGTAGTGTATTGCATTGGAAGACCTCTGCTCAACTACCAGGATCCTTTCCTACCCCGACACGGAACGCAACCCACGGCAAACAGGTTGCCTCTACTTAGTCACCTCTTACGACACATAGCGAGGCACGTCGGGTTAATTCTAAAACCCCGGACCCGCAGGGGGATTTAGTCACGGTAAAAAGTAGAATGCATGTTTCACATGATCAAATCAGTATAAATTGGCTCAAATGTAATTTACAAGTGTGTATAATAAAACTGTATATGGTGTATGGAAATATGTTGTTTTCTATCTAGGTTCACATGCCAAAAGTCAATAAAAAATACAAACAGTCACTAATGTAATGTCTGGAATATAGATCCTAAAATCAAGGTACGTATGTATGTGCGTGTGTGCATGATTGGACGCATGTATGTAATATCTAATGACACCTCACCACAAGTTTCTTTATGTGTTGCAAATTATGGCAAAGTTTCAAAAATATGAAACGAATTGCATAAACAATTCAGTAATATAAACCATTCGAAAAATGTATGTATGAATGATAACACGAAAAATATAAAAGATGAAGATGTTAAAATTATAAACATGGTATATCAAATAAAATATTAAGCTAATGCATGTAAAATCCTTAACACGTCGAGTCAAAATTTCATATATTAATCATTTCCCTGATAGTTCATCATAAAATGGCTTGCACATCAAAATACTAACTCCATACAGGGTGGAAGTTAACTCAAACTCAAGAAGAATGTGCTCGACTGTAAAATGGACACTGGCAGGTTATGCATTATGGTTGAGGTTCACCCTTCAGGGGATACACACTAATCAGGTACGTGTTTCCAATATGCAATCAAACACTACCACTTCAATGGCAATTCCAACATAATCTCCATTCTCTGAATCATTTGTATAGATGTAAACAGGAACCTATCGTCAGGATAGAAAGCTCTAATTTAATTGAGTTTACTTTCCTTAAAAAAGGATATGACTTGTTGAGGATCTTTGAATTGGCAAGAATCAAATGTAAATTTTGGGTGTTCTTTTAAGCCAAGATGGCGATTTTGGAAGACAGAAATTTGCTGTATTTCTAACACAGATTTTTCTTTATGTTTCTAAGTGAGGAAAATTTGTATGGTTGCCTAACATACACTATTCGGAATTTGGAATTTGGGCTTTAGAATGTCATCAGCTATATCATTGATGGATTAGAGAATATTGTTTGGAATTTCTACATGACTAAATGGATAAGCAACTAGTTAGGTAGTATACTGTGGAATCATTATTTTCTCTCAATAGAGAGGTTTCCTATACATAGACTACTGTGGAGGCATTCTTTTCTCTCAGATAGCGGCTTTCTATATATAGAATAATGCTGAGTGGTTCTTTGCTCTAAATATAGAGGCTTTCTAAATGCGAGTTCTAAATGCACTTAAAGTCAAAGTCCCTGACCATACATCTGATCAAGCATCTGGAGGTAGGATGTATATACTGATCCATAAACAACTGAGTCGTTGTCAAGTTTAGATATTATAAATGACCCGTATAACCAGTGTGAGACCTTATCAGCTTCCCAGTATGAATTTTTGAATGCTTTTATTTACTCCATAACTGTTCTTTATAAATATCCCTGACATATCTAATCTTTGGAATCAAACTTTGTTTACATAGAAAAAATAAGTTTGACAAAAATTTGGTTTGCTCAGCAACATAATTTAAACAACCAACCAGCAAGACATAGATATGGGTAATTATGAATTCAATGTTATCAGCAGAGGTTCATACAGGTTTAGAGTTTGAAAAAAATCGGAAACCATTTTCTTTTGTCTGTTTTTGAACTCAAATTATCTGTAGTTGGCGTTACACAGTGTGGATTCTATTTGTATTATAGCAGATAAAAATAAAATAAACATCTACACTAGGACAGATCCTGGGTTCTGATGTTGAATAGGGTGACTGACATTTCACTATACTGTTAAGTTTGATCTTGAACAGGGTGACTGACATTTCACTATACTGTTAATTTTGATGTTGAATAGGGTGACTGACACAATGCTCCCTTGAGGTGCGTCCATCTCATATGATATCTTTCAGATAGGGTGATGCCAACCATAGTTCTCAAATTTCTGTCTTTCAAAAGATGGTGATAAACTCAGTAAGGTCGTCCTTTAAGCCTTGGCTGAATAGGTTATTCATTACCTTTACTTCCATAAGCTTTCTCTAAGTTGTAACTGATGGTAGCTGTATGTTCTCTCTTTATGTATTCTTCTCTTTGACAAGTTATATGTATACTGTGCCATCATATTGTGTTTGTGTTATACTTACTTGTATCTCTTAATTATGCTTTATGATCTTTTTTATAGCTATCATGCTTCATAGATAGAGATCACTTGTCTCTTTTGCTTCTCTTACTGTACCCCGTATCATTGTCTACCAAGTGCATATCCAATGTCGTCAAGCACATCATCAATTTTGTTCCAGTAATCATCAAAGTCCTGTTGGCTAATCTTTCCATCCATGGAATGACCAATCTGGTTCCTTTAGAAACGAATTTGCTTCATACTAGCTTCTAGTGATCTGTCCCTCAGTGGTTGATCTATCGGATCAAATCCCCAGTCTATCATTGGAGCAGAAGACGTGCTGACATTTATGATAAGAGTATACAGCAAAGAAATGTCAAATTGGTCCACGCTTGCCACATACCGACCCCAGGGATCTGGGAAGACCACCTGACATTGATCAGGAATAGGGAGAGCTTTCTTCTATTGTATTCGTCAGGTCTGTGTTTTATTGGTCAAGTTTGCTTTGTTCGCCAGGATTGCCTGGTAGATGCTTAAATGCGGTGCGGGAACATGTTTGAGGACGAATTCTCTTAATGCATTTGCACAAAGTCACAAGAGGAACACATAAACGAGCGTGATTCATGTGCCACAGGATTATGGGTGCATCGGAATCAAGTCCCTAAAGAGGAAGGAATGCCAGGGAATGCATGTTGAGCTGATGATCGCAGCATTGTAGTAACACATATCACCCGCAAATACAATGACAAACAGTTGAACTGGCAATGAATTTGAATGAATTGTCCTAGTTTCTTAATGATTCTTGCAAAGGAAACCCATCAAGAACATCTTGGAACCATAAACAAATGAAAACTCTTTAACCAAAGCCTTAGCATAAATTATCTATGATTATGACCTTGAGACCAAGGTCAAATGGGTGAACAAACACTCAGTACAGTGCGCTTAAGAACAAAACTTAATGATTTAACATCTGACTTGACCTCAATATACACTATATCTCATGATTATCAAGCTCTAAAAAGTGAAGGTTTTACCTGTGGTCAGTTTACATTCATAGATGCCCGTTCGTACTGACTCAGATCTAAGGTGGCAACATTTTGAAATTTAAGTGTCTTAGTTCTTGCTCATAAACATTTTCAAGTTTAAAAGAAGCAGCAATAACAATCCTGTGCTAATGCAAACTGAATGAAGAACATTTCCTGTACAGAGATACACAGTAAACTTTGTTTGGGTGGGAGCATAATCATTACTGAATGGTTGGATCCAACAGACTTCAGAGCATGACCTATTCAAGTGAATGATTTTAATGACCTACGAGGAGTTCCAATATTTATTTTGATTATTTCTGCATTCAAATGTGAATTATGTGGCCCTGGTTGGTTTGTAGTTCAGTAACAGATGCTGCACCCAAGTTTCCATAGTTGCCTAAGTTCTGTTTCAAATCAACACTAACTCTCTTAGAGTTCTCGAATGTTGGCAAACATAATTCAGAGTTGTGATCATGATTTTCAAGATTCCCGATTATGCGATATAATTTTCCTAATATATTTTTCCAGAGATTTGCTCTGAAATATTTACCATTTGTTATAGAGTTGAGATGCATTATTCACCATTATGTTGGAGATCAGAAAAGCATCACTTGCATTTTGGGTCCAACTAGATATAAAAAGATGTATTTGAGTACAAAACCCCTTTTCATTAGAGCTATCTATCCAGATGTGGGCATATTCAAATTTTCAAGATTTATGTCATGCTAGCCAAATTTTGTGTCCAAAAGGCACCATTGTCATTTAGGTCAAACCAGAGATCACAATAAGTCTCTTAGTAAAGCCCCTTATTAATATGACCATCCATTCTAAAGGACAAGAAAATAAATATATTCAAAATGACTGATACGACATCCATATCTGGCTTTCAGATCAATGTTGTTTTCATTGGAACCAACTACATATCGTATGAAGTATTTTATTGGAAACTCACATTGATATGTCCACTGTTCATGAATAGTAGCACAATTGTTTTCAAAATGAATGTTATGGTGGCCATATTGTAAGATAGAGAGGCATCATATCCGAACCAAAATGAGATTAAACTGTCTCTAAAATTTGATGGCAATCCTCCCAGTAATTTACCATTTTGTCATATCCTATGATCTCTGACCAAGGGCTAAAAATGATAAAATGTAGCAGTTTTAATCATCATCATGAAATAGACACAGTGCATTTGACATGGGCTGGTATTAAAACATTTTAAAAAATATTCTAATGTATTGTTTTGTGGCCATATTGTATGGTAGAGAGGTATCATTTCTGAGTCAAAAATGAGATTAATCTATCAATAAAGTTTGATGGTAATCCTCCGAGTAATTTAGGTTGAGTAGTGACAACACATTTGTAGCAATAGACAAATACCATTTTGTTATCTCTTCTGATCTCTGACCAAGGGCTAAAAATGATGAAATGTTGCAGTTTTGATCATCATCATGAAATAGAGCCAGTGTACTTGACATAAGCTGGTATGAAAACATTTAAAATAATATTCTGATTTCTTGTACGTCACTCTTTTCACACTTTCTGACCCGTTTTAAATAAACTATCTCAAGAAAGACTTCGAAAAATTAATTTGTACAGGTAAAGGTCCATCTGTTTATAATCTCAGTAAATTACAATAATGCTAGCAATGACCTTTCACTCATATTCAAGGTCAATTAGATATGATATTTTAAACGACTTTACAAAAGTGCATTTATGTTGGTGGTAAGACATGCACAATCTTGATTCACAATCAATTATATACAGCAAGAACTGTTTTTGAGAAAATGAAATGTTAGTGCCAGCGTTCGTGCAACCATGTCAACTTTACCAATGTTACCAGTGTCTTATAACAATTCTTCCCATTATCAAAGGAATCAACACATATAGTCCATTGCTCACAACTAAAGTTATTCAAGATTTTTGAAAGTTTACAGAATAAACCTTAATTTGTGGTCTACATAGTCAAATGGCTTTAATATGAATTGAAATTATAATTCACAAGTTGCTTCAGGTTATCATTTTACTAATGGTAACAAAATCTGGAAGTGAAGAATATTGGGATACGTTTCATGTTAAAACCTACATATATAAATGAGTCAGTTGATAGGATTGATGTTCCACTGGAAGAAAAGAATTTTCAGGAATCCATGATAAATCCAGCATTTAATTATTTTTTTATTGTCGAGAATTGAAAACATTCTGATTTTTTCCAGAAACGGCATCAATGATACAAACATCCACTCAGATGTAGCTATACAAAGATTTTCAGAATGGTCAGCAAGGTAGCCATTTTAGATCACCATCATTCTTTAAGATAGGAGAAACTGCATACACAAGAAAGACGAATAGATTTAATAATAATATCAGTATGGCCTTCGATTATGGATATTATCAGTTTCTGATGGTCACATTGACATAATTTGATCTATGAAAAGTAGCTGTTAAACATTTTCAAAACTGTATGCCGGTCACATTGGCACCACTTTCATTTAGGACCAACTAAATATTGTGAATGTTCCATGGTAATGCAACCATTGCTTCAAAACATTTACAATCAAACATGTTCAAGATGCCTGTTAGTAGCACCACTTTTATTTAGGGCAACCATGATATCACAACAAAATGTTCTGTGATATCTCTGTCTGTATGACCATTACTATAAAACTCAATGTCTGTTTGCCACTGAGTTAAACATGAAAAGACAGCTCGAGACCATATTAAACATATTTCATATTTTTTAATTCATTCCAAAAGTCCATATTTTAAAGTTCATTTCTGTAACACTCATGTTCAAATGACGTGATTCTCCAGGTCCATTAACAAATTCCTTATTATTGTTATTGTCACAAGTGCCACAAAGATCCATTATTCTTTAAAATCAGACTCCTATAGGAAAAACCTTGCCGGGAACTTCGTAGTTTCCTTTGACTGAATGATAGGCATCAGAAGAAACTCAGCTTTTGGATCCATTCTTTGGGACACCTATGAAGGTTATATATTCCAACAAATGCAACATTTAAGTACTGTGACATTTGTGACTATTTCATTACAAAACTTGTATAAGCAGTTAAATTAGGAAAATGCATCATGCAAATATTACTGATTTAGGGCCACAAAACGTAGGTCAATGTGCAGAGAAAGATTGTGCATTATATTCGATGGTTTAAAATTTCAAAATTGGACAAGCTGCAAAATCCATGGAAATATGTATACTTCTGCAGGTGATCAATATGAAGAATTGTATTGGTATTGTCGTCCTGATGGGCCTGGTCATCGTGCACGGATCCTCATTATTTGAACAAGTCTTCGAAAATGATAATGGCCTTGACAACGGTAAGATACACACAGTTTCTATTTTCTTCACTTATAGGTATTATGCAGATACGTTCGGGTGCATTTATACGTGTATCCTTATATACAAAAATTTTTTTTATACCTCATAATCCATATGTATTTAAATCTTTAACCACTTTTACTCCGACAAGCATTTATGAAACTGTATCGCTAGCAAGCAACCTACATCATGTGAATAGATTAATCGTTAACATTTATATTTATCGCTGTACGAAGGAAATAAACCTCAAAGTAGTATGTGTGCTCATGTTTATTATTGTAATGTATCTATGCATAACGTACACTTCTGTTCAGAATTCTCACTACTAACGCATACTGATTTATTTTGCAGATGAAAACAACGCCCGGGCAGTGTCAACAGACATTGAAAAACTGGCCAGCGATACCAGCGATCTTAAAAGTAAAGATAACCGAAACGCAGTTGGAACTAGTCCAATTCGTGATAACCTTAAGAGGAACATCAATTCTTGGGTGATAGGATTGACGAACATCTTTCTCAATCTGAAAACTCAGGGCGCAATTAAGATCGATTCTTTTTCTAAGAAGATTCCGCACCCTGTAAATGAGCTTGATCATATTTTGGATCTTATTCTTTTCGTCATTCAACTTCCGAATTCTAGTCCTGAAGATATTCTCCGCGTAATTCCGGAAATGATCTGTGTCGAGCAGGACCTTGAAGGAATTGTACAATGCCATGAGTACACCTGCAACATCAACGTGCTAGGCTGTAAGTGCATTGGCTTTAGTTTCTTTGTTTCTCTATTTTCCACATTAAGAATGGTATTGACTGTCGGTATCTGTTTTTATTGGGCTATTTACTAAAGCATTTTCTCCATATCCTACGGATTCAAATCAATTCAATCAAGTATATTATCATACTAATGTAGTTATTTGAATTTTCCTCGTGCAAATGCGACATGATATTGTAACATTTATGAATGCTGAAATTAAAAGACGAAGTGTGTCAGAAAGACTTGTATGTCGGAATAATTCAACAGGTCCACAAAGTAATTGTTTTGGTTTTTAAAGTGTGCTTACAATCGTCAAGACTTGTAATTCGCTTTGTCTCGTTGTGTTTGCAACACAACTAATTAATTACCTTTGTAAAACTGTATGTTGCAATATATGTCCTGAAGACCAATCCCAATTGTATCATTTACTATAGTACACACCATGAACAAAAATATTTTTCTTTTACCGAGAAATGGACGTTAGGACAACTCTCATATTATATGATTAAATTAATAATGTAATCTTTGCACACTTGTTCATTTTATAAATCAACTGTGCAAAAAGTATTTGTTTACATGACCATATAACCAGCAATCAACTTTGTGTGACGTTAGGCATGTTCGAACAGATATTGCATAAATTCAGTTGTCTCTCTATAAACATTTGTTTTGCACAATTTTGTTTTATTAACTCTTATATATAATGACATTATATAAGAACAATGATCACATAACATTTACGATATGCAAATGTTTGTCAGAGGATTGGAAAAAAAAAACAGCTGTAAAACACATTGGTTTAAACTAAAAAATCGTGCTTCGGCAAACATTGTCCTAGAGAAACCTATATCTGAGCCTATGTTCCATAAGCATTAGAATTTTCACCATCGTAATGAATTAGAATAACACAGTTGTATGGACCTGAGCCAAAGCTATATATCTAATGTTTTCTCTTCTTCCCTGCAGTAAACATGACAGTGGGCTATGATCCAGTTAACATTGGACTCTTCCTTTATATCGAATTCATGGGATTTACGATTATCAATGAGAAAATATAAAGTCAAACATTTCGCTTGTTGTAAGTTATGTGTATCTATCTATCTATCTATCTATCTATCTATCTATCTATCTATCTATCTATCTATCACTTGGAGAAAATATACCACACAAACGTATAGATTTGTGTTCGATCGCCATATTTTGATTTTTAGCGTAAGGGTTAACATGCTTAATCACAGCTAACGCATATGGTAAGTTATATATTCGAAAAACAAATGCAATTCGTCTGGTGGATCTAGAAGTAAATATTTTCAATAGAACGTGGAAAACATATACCAAACCCACCAACCTGTTGATATGGGTTCATCCCCTGTATTCTTCCGTCAGATTGGGGTTGGGCTGAATTGCGTAATTACAACAGCCGTTCGTTGGGCCTCTATAATTTCATTCAATAGTTGCGTGCAAAGACGCATAGTAATATGTCCTACATGTCCACCACTACCTATAAAAATGCATAAATCTTTGAAGATGATCTGTATGTGTTGAAACGTGCAAGTATCTCATGGAATCTTTCCTTCTCTTTAGAGCAAGAAATGCCGATAATTTGCACAGTATGTAAAATGAAGCTCAGATCGCGTTGGACCAAGCAAGATAGTACCTTCCTGCAGTTAGATCATTTAGTGGTATGGTGACCCTTATAATAGATCGTATTCATGGCAATAAGTCGCTTCTCCGAGAAACTGTCGCTGAGCGAAGCATTATAATGGATACCTGCACAGTTCAGAAAGTAATTCCTATTGGAACCCTGTAGGATAGGAGTCTAAGTACACGTCAAAGCGCGTACAGTGACAGTTGGCGAATACTAGGTCGAATGTACCCAGTATAAACATTGACGGCACTCAACATTCCGTAGTATGATAGCATATCACCCTTGTCTGAATGCATAGGTTGTCTTCGATGTCGTGTATGCGTGTGTTAAAAAGAGAGACAGTGACAGACAGAGAGACAACGGAAGATGCAAAGTAACGAGTAGAGACAAAACTACTCCACTGGGGCTGAGAATGAAGTCACTTTTAAGTACCCAAGCTAACAAACTTAATTTCGATGTAGAGTAAATCGCGCTTAGGTTTGAAAACAACAGACGAGATTAATCTATTTATTTGTTCCCAACTTTCCTGAAATGTTCCACAAAGACTCTAAAACAATTGTTTTTCGAGCTGTTTAAGCGACTAGATGTAAACTAAACATGCAGGCTCTTTGTTTGTTCATAGGTATAAATGTATTATCTACGATGACATTTTTCATTACAATCCTAAAATTTAACTCTAGTTCTTGCCAAATGCGGAAGGCAATCTTTGTTTTCAGTAAGCTAACAATAAATGGTCGGTGAAGGTATCAAAACTCTCGAATGTTAATTTTTGAAGATAAGCATTGTTGTCATCATGAGTTTATTTGGCCTGTGTGCGCTTTAATCTACACAACTCGCGTTGAGAAGCCATTCAAATTGGAGAAATGAATTTAAATGCAGTCAGTTTGTTTTCTTCTATGCAAACAAATATTAGTTTTGCTTGTTGAACTTATTAGTTTGAGGGTTGTTAACCTAGCCGGCGTTTTATTCTTATTTTGAAAGCTAGATCGCCATAATGGCGCAAACATATCTGACTCAAAATGAGAGAATATTCTTACCTTAAAAAGGATCTAACGTCCTGAAAGAAAAACAGATCAGAAGAAGATAAATGCTATTCTAATATACGAGATAATGAATGTAGGTACATGAGCGTAATGATATTACAATGACAATAGCCATACATGACGAAGAAAGTCTAGGAGACATCTATGATCCTGGGCAGAATCCAGGTTCTCCAGTTCTAATGCTCATCAAACTGCTTCAGTACACATACTTTGCACTGTTTTCTTTTTATGTCTCTAGCAACGGGTTTTCGTTACTGACAAAGACAACCATAACAATGTCCTACAATTTAATGTTTACTTCTTATTGGTACTAATGTCTATAATATTATATCATATATTCCTCTGCCTTTAAGATCATGAGTGCGTTAAATTTTGGCTAACAGTCTTTTATTGTTTTCGGAGGAGAGTAAAGTATGTTCAAATCGTGCTTTAACATATAAATGATAATATTTTTGTCACTTAAGCCAGCACTTGTAACTCACAAATTACAAATGCGGACAGCTTAATCTCGCTATACTACCCGGTTTGTTATTTAAGTCCTAATTGTAATATCTACTTCTATGAGCTAATGACCTGTAATATTTGAACTAAATCGACATACACGTATAAACTTCAATAAGTGTGACTAACTGTTTTGATTTGCAATGGATACAATTGTACAATGATTAGAAGGTACGCATCGTATATGGAATAACTATCTTCAAAGTCGGTATAAACAACATAAGTAGGTTTCACTTGGTTATGACTATGTCTGAAATTGGCAGCAAATAAACCTTTATCCAGGCGTCACGTCAATCGAGTTGTGTCGATATTTTCAAGACATTTCTTGAACCAATGAATGTTTCTATCTCAATTTTTATGTATTTAAAGTTAGATTTGGAGGGTTAAAAACAGATCATCCGTACGTGTACATTTATAAAGAGTCTCAAATTTACACCCATTCCGGCAAAAGTATATACGATGTTTCTCTAAGTGATTGATACCAATCGAGATGCAGTCTAAACAAATTCATATCTGTCAAAGATCTACATATTCCTTTTATTTCTACCATGTCCACATTTGGTACGTCAAAAGTCGAAGAAAAACTTTCATTTCAACAATAACTACAAGAGTTGTCGGTGGGAGGGAAACCTCAACCATTCCCTTCCTATCCTTCAAATTTTATCAAAAGACTGGGATACTTGCCATCAAGCTTTCATAAAAAAAATATTGATCACACTGTTTTTGCAAAGTGTAAAGATTAACCCAAAGCTAGGAGCCGCCAGAAGTGAAAGAAAAAAAGATGTGGCATTAGTTGTAAAAATATGAAAACTGATGGGATACCGGCCCTTAAAATGTGACCTGCACCATTCATGGTCACTAAACATCAACATTTATCAGTAGGAGATTTAGGCGACTGTCCCTCAAATGTTACGAAAAAACCCTGGATCACTGTTGTTCTAAGTTCTAATTGAAAACAGCTATGTCACTGGCCTTCCGGAGTGCATGAGAAAACACTATGCTTGTTATTGTTGATGCAAAACATCCACTGACATTCAAATACCTGTTATAGCAACATAAAATAGGGCCACACACACCGCCTAAATAGCAAACTCAAACAAAATGGGATAAGCTACGCGAATCCCGTTTGATTGTTTTGCAATTCATTATCGCTCTACTGTTACAGATCTAATTTATGAAAACGTTTTGCATAATCCCTAACTCGAGACAACAGCGTTGCTCTGTGAATATTCTATAGGAGAGAAATCAACTTCAACACAAATGTCTCATGCATTTCCAAATTTTGTTTTAATCTTTTGGGTTTTAAAAATTGTGTGGATTCTCTCATATTTTCCATTTTGTTTTGTTTTGTTTTGTTTTGTTTTGGTTATTTTTGTTTGGTCTTGTTTTGATTTGCATACTCTAAATTCTATGCCATACATTATAGCAAGTTTGCCGCATTAATTCGTGTCATTTTTCTTTGGCGCATTACCTTTCTTTCTGAGCAGATATTTTCATCTCTGATTTTCGTGCAGTTAGCTTTCGTTTCAAACTTCGGTCCCTATTCTAGAACAAAATAGGTTGATAAATTCGAAGATAAAACTTAAAAACAATTAAGGCCATGTTCGGGTTACCTACAACAGATACTTACTAAATATTGTATTCTAAACAGTTTAAGAACGGTACGACAGTTGTAAATTTTGTAACAGACCTAATTATAAAGCCACGGGATTGATAACGCAATTATGCCGAGTTCAAACTAGGATTAGACCATGCAAAATATCAACAATTGTCATAAATGTATGTTGTTTAGTTATCGGCATAACATACAGGTTTTTGTTGACTTGATGATATTAAGTCAAGATGAACGTACGAAATACTTCTATATCGACATGGACAAATACATAAACATTTTTTTTTTTTTTAAAATGGACCAAGGTATTTAGGTTATAATGTTCTAAAATCCAAATACACTCTGAAACGTTATAAACTGTATTTACTGTAACATTCATTTGAGGCAAGAGAGATGGTTAATGACTTGAAAATTAAAGGTCAAATGACAATCTCAGACCTTACCTAGAAAGGATAGCATTATCCGACAAATATCATAGGCAAATATTCGACAAACCATAAATAAACTTAATGGATAGAATGCATAAAGGAGCGATCTATCTATTCTGAGGTCAATAGGTCCGAGGTAAATATCACAGACTGAAAGAAAAATGGTTTCCGTATATTATCTCGAGCTTTTGTGACCTTAACCTTGTCGAGTAAGTTAATAACGTAAATGTAAGACAAGGTAGTAATCTACTGATTTCAGATTCAAATGTCAAGCATCCAACGAATGAAACAATTCTAGTTACCACATCTCTGGTATAATATATAAAGTGTACGGTGTTTTTCAGCTTTGAAGATATGTGGTTACCCTTACAGCAATAAATACAAAACATTTTTCATGTTGCAACGTTGATACTAATTTTAATGTGTGTGTGCATTTGGAAGGATATATAGTGTCGTAATTTTTTCTTGTCATTCATGCCGTACATTAGAAATGTATTCAGATTCTCCTGAGGACAATTTCTTGGGAATTTCTAGAGCATTTAACGTTTTCAAAAATTCACATAAAGGTTCCGGCAATCTAACATTACTTTCTGGGTCACTTGATTTATTTACTCGGATACAGTTATTGATTTTATATCCGTTGTCCCAAACAAAAAGCCTAAGAGACCGATTTACAGGAGGTTACGACATGAATTTTATTTACCTAATGTCGTATGCTATTGGTTGGATTTGATCATTTTATTTAAATATGCATGTTATGATTAATCAGAATTGTCGGTATTGAGAGTCCATATTTCTAACACCTTCAGTTTATGGTTCAGGAAGCTTAGTTTTCAAACATGTCTAAACTTTTCTATATACTCATTTTCTGGAAAAAAAATAACTTAGTTGAAAACGCACTTTAGTGTATATTTTAACGTGTCATCATTTGACATAGATGTCACTATCTTTAACATTTAGAATATATTCTGGAAATTCCAAACATATAAAACAATTCTAGAACATAACACGGATAACAAAGTAAAAACAATTGTAAAATTCACATTTATATGGCAGTTGAAGAATTTCATTCCGTAAAGTGGACACCTTCCTGAAAATTATTTCAGTTTGTGACGGTACTGTTTAAGTCTAGTTGATATGTACTCTGGCTATGGTACATTCCACGGCATAGGAGCTTACATTTATCAGTTTTTCTCAGTGCGTTGACTTTGCTCGTGCAGCACGGGGTGAACCGAACGCAGTGTTTTGAAATAAGTAAGACGGAAATCAATTACTCTCGGGTAACGCTGTACGTCATTTAAAGATAAATTTTAAAATGTAATTAAATAATGGAATTTTGAAAACTGAAAAACAGTTATAACAACATAAATGCAAACTATGTATTTTATTTTAAGAAATTCTAAATGTCATCACGTTTCTGACAACCGTTTGATAGCATTAAATTGATAGCAATGCACATGCATCGGTAATGGATTATTTAGTCATCATTCCCCTTTTTCTTACTTTCTCGGAATAAAAAATGATTCAACCTTAATTGTTTAGACTTTTTATTGTTAGGTTCATTACAGATTATACACAGAAGTGGGCATAGAAAATATTCCATCTTATATTAGCATGTTGAAGTAGAATCTCCGATAAGCATCAGGACTGAAATTGAGATAGCTATAAGGCTTTAAGAAAAGGCACACATTTAATAGCAAAATATAGAAGCGAAGGGTTTGCTATTAAGACAAACAAAACAACAAGATTTAATTTAGATTGCGAAACAGATGAAATTTGATTTTGCTAAATTAGGTAATCAGAATCAATATAATTACTGAAAAACTTGTATAGACGCATCGCTGCGATTCAACAAACATCAGTTAAGTGATAATAATATCTTACCTTGTATTTGACAACGATAGGGCCTGATTTCCCAACTTAGTCGACTTCCTGCACTTCGTATGTATCTGCGTAGGACTTATCTTTAGAAACATGCTTTACACATTTCCTTGTCTTCAAAGCGTTATAAATTGTTTGCCGTATATTAAACAGTTTCTGCTCCTGACCATAATTCCCTGCTAAATTTACTTGATCACTTTGCTTATCAGAAATATAGTATTTTAAATGTATTGTTAGTTGCTTTAAAGTAAAGACAAGATTGGGATGGAATGTGCGTTGTTGTCCATGACATGTTTTCATTCTGGTAAATTGCAGTCTGAATTCTTAACGGCGTAATAGAACTTTGAAAATCACAATATACAACAAACAGAATCATGACCAGGTTATTGAAGCTTTTAAATTTCGGCAAAGAATAGTATTTACGCATTAGGTATATTGAGTTATCTTTCATGCTGAACAATGTTTGGTTACTGTACTTTTAATTCGTTATAGTAATATTTAAGCCTATCCTACAAAAAACAATTTACCCATTGTTGTTCGGAATTAAACCATTTTTGTTAAATCATTTTCTCCACAATAATAAAAATATGCAATTATTGTTTCCATTAAATATATTTAGAATCTTCATATATATATATATATCCCTTTGTTATTTTAATAGGTTATATATCTTGTGTCACTTGCTCATAAGCAATAATATAAAGATTAAATCAATTTTCTAATATCGTTATATCTACTGTATTTTTGAGACGCTCACTAAAGTAATGTTAACACTCGTTAAAGCTATCTTGATGAGTTCTCTATGGAATATCCTGGGTTGATTTAATATTAATTGTCAAGATTTTTTATAATTGAGGTAGACTTTTGAGGTATATTTTGTATACAAGGTCAATCTGGTAAATTTGTTTGTGGTATTCCTTAAACCGATGTAAATATATCAACAAGAAAAATTACGATATAAACAAATAAATGGAAAGGAACCAACATCCATCAGAACTGCTTGCCATATCCAATAATATATCGAATACATTCAACGGCTATTCAAGTTTACTTTCTATATCATCGTACCTCATTCTGTTTTGAGTGCTGTTCTATGATACTAATCTAAACAATAAGAATGACATGCTCCATTTGCATCTATTTCCATTCCTTCTTGAACACAGATAAGTCCAGTTGCACATTTTCTAAAAGTAAATCAAAATTTTGTATGGCTGTTAATTTCAACAAGTATGGTACATCATAAAATATAAAATAAAAAATTCTTCTTCTCCATCTTAAAAATATATTCATGTAATTGACTATTAGCCCTGCCTGCTTTCTTGGGAAAAAGCCTTTCCTTTAATTCCTTTATAATTCCATTCATTTGTTTTCTACTTATAAGACAAATTAGAGGAGGCATTGACATTATTTTTTCAGTTGTTGTTACTTTTGTATGACACAAAGTCAAGAGACGACAGTTTTTATCACTTAAATACTTTCTATAACCTCTTGGAATAAAACATCCAGATGAAATGTATAGTTCCGAGAAATAGTATAAAGTGGATAGAACACTATTACGGGACAAAATAAGATTTTTTACAACAGTATAGGTAGTGTGGCAAAAACGATAGAGGTATTGGTGAATTGTTTTATAATTTTGCATTGCTATCCGAGCAAACACGGTTCAAATCCCATTTTCGCCGTTTCCCCCACCATTTTTCTTATTTCTTAAACCAAATTGTATGTTTAGGAAATTTTAAAATTTTAACAACGTTATTGCTAGTTTTTTCCACCTTTTTATCTCAGAAGGTACCTTAAGATGAATTATAATATGCCACGGCATTGTCCTTTTTATCTAACGAGAAAGTCGTCAAAAACTATTATTATATTATTTTGAAGAGATAATGTCGCAGTACATTCTGTCGTGGTCAGCATTACAGGTAACCATTAAGAATGATGTACTAGCTAGGCTGGCAATAACCTGGCAACTTTTATTAGTTCACCTCTCCTGCTTGGAGGCATGAACTGAATTATAATTAGAGTTCGTTCGAAAACCGTCAGAGATATTGAATATACAAATGTTGACTCGAGTGCAATTGTGGAAAATGACAACAGTTGAGACAAACCAGTGAAACATTAGGAAGTCTTGGTCTATTTGAGACAGTTGGCATGCAATCATATTTTTCAAGAATAACTAATAATAAAGGAGGATTAGAGAGGATTATTCTGACGTCGATGAGAGTTATATAATTTTGGCGGGTAAAGAAAGTCATACTAATTCGCTAAGCTCAAAGAGGGTGTGTGCATTCCCACACATAATTAAAGCATCTAAGAGATTTCCCTCGCAAAACTAGCCAGTCTCAATTTCTGAGGCAAGCCAGAATTTATTTCAGAGACTTAGTAAAAAGTACTTTTCTCGTTGAATTGTCTAAGGGGCGCGTGTCGGAAAGTGAATGGCACGAAAGGAGAGATATTCTACTTCATAGAAATGTGCGCGTATCTGATAAAGCACAAGGTTAGTCTCAATTTCATACAAGATATATTCACTGATGAAAGTTTCGAATTATTGTTGAATTAGTCATTTTAAATTCATATATCAGTCTTATCTTAAGTTCATAAGTAATTATTTTGCTTGCATTTTGACTCAGATGTTATTTAACTCATATATTATATGAATTATTTCGCATTTAGTTGTTTTGTATGTAAGAGAAATCACGTATCATAAAGGTTTCATGCACCTCTGGTGAGAAGTAATTTATATCTCCTAAAGGAGTCGTAACTTGTATGCTGAGAATTAATTTTTCTATGTCTGGAAACGTATATTAGTCCCTACATAAGATTCGATCTGTCAATGAATCGCTAATAGGTAAAGTTACATAGTTTTGGCAGGGAGTGTAGTCCATTATTTCGTTGTGTAATTAAACTGAGAATCATTTTCAAACGAGAATCGAGTGTGCAAGCATAATTGCGTGTCTCGACAGGCAAAGAGTAGCTTGAAATTTATAGCCACAGTGGGAGAATAATAGTTATATGAAAAATATAATTATATCACAGTTACTCGAGCCTGGCTATAACACCGTGAACGTTCATCTCCTAGATAACGATAACCAAAGCACCATAAGGAGTGGGAGATCTCTCACATCTCACAACCTCCTAATAATTTGTCTAGACTTTTTGCGAAATGTCCAATACCTCGTATTCAAGTAGAATGAAAGAATCATTAACTGCAACGTAATTTATTTAAAATAACTATTTGTTGAAGCCTTTTATGAATTAAGTGTAAATTGTGTTTAGTATTTTAATACGAATTGTAAAATATATTTGCGGAACACTTTCGTTGGGATTTTGCATCCACATCTCATTCTCCCTCGTTAGTATCTAGCGATGTTAGTGTCTCATATAAAACGATAGAAATAGAGAAAGGACACGACAATTTCTTTATAATGTGAAAAATATGAACCCCAAC
>JAECUM010022844.1:0-58574 GCA_016617855.1 Megalonaias nervosa | reverse complement strand
ATATATATCTGTGTGTTCTTTCATTTTGCAAATCAAATTTGGCAAATGACACTTTATGCATGATTTCCATTAGTAACTTCAGTTGAACACGCATGCCATGGTGATATTTAACAAAATACGTTTTGTTAGCGATCTCTGAAACAATTTTCGAAATGTGTGCGTCAAGGGACGAATATATTTTGTAATAGTAGCACGTACAATTATTTTGCAGAAAGCTTTTGAAAGCAGCAAATATATACTTCGTGTCGTTGTTTGGCCAGAAGTGTTGATCAAAATTTTCTGTAGGCCTACAGCCATTAAGATACGCACGCTATTGCTTATTATGGTACTTTGAATATGGCGGTCTCATGCGGATACATCCATTAAGGTAATCATGAATCAAATTAATACTATTTCTAGTCTATAAGTATTTGATTTCTGAAAGGGAGATTATGTGACTTCGATTAGGTTCTGTACATATAGGTCTTTTTCTTCCGAAAATGTAAATATTCAATGGAACCATTCGGAAACGATTAGCTTTTTTCCTTCGTGGGAATAAAAATATGTCAAGGACGGTTCACTTGTTAATGGTATGGTGCTTTTAGAGAACAACTTGAAATAGTTGAGGAATCTGTGGATGTCGAGTGTAAGCCAATGCAGGGTCGGAAAATTATTGCATCAAATACAAGGTATCTCTGTCTTCTAACTGTACATCATCTAACTTTGACATCGATTTTTTTTCTCATAAATTTACTGAGGCATATATATTGTTTCTATTACAATCTTGTTATTTTCTTTTACCTGGGTTTTGTTATACTAATATGAATATTAAAATAGATATAATATGATAATTTAATTCCAGTCTTCGGCAAAAACCAATAAATAATAAGAAAAGAAATCAGGAATAGTATGCAATCCGAATTCACTGCCTAAGTTTTTGCAGAGAACCAAAGTCATGTGCGTAAAAAGTGAAGTCATTTGCTCAGAACAGAAAATAAAAAACATGAAGTGTGTGTACTTTTATGGGAGATAAGTAACTTCGAGAACAAGAGAACAAGTGCCATAAATGAGAGTTTTATTGAATGAATGGCAGGTATCCTAAATTATTACAACAAAACGAGTAATTACCTGCACATATTTAATTAACATGCAATATAAATAGCACGTGCTGCTAAGGCTGGACAGATAAAGATGGTTTGTTCAAGCAGATTATACGCCGTAAAGCTGAGATTATATTCGCTAGTAGCACTTGTCATTATATTGAAAGCCTCAAACCGCCCTTGTTCACAAATTCCAGCAGTCTTCCAGTCTAACTAAAGTTTGGAAGGAAGGAAATGATTTAAAAAAAAAAATGCTATCTGACATAAACCGTTCTTTGAAATAGCTAAGATGTTAAATTTAAACGACGTTCCATATTAAGTTTAGAATTAAAAGGTGCCAGCTCATAATTCCGTCATCGAAGTCGCTTGTTATTCCGTTTTTGCTCGAGAGTGCTCCAGAACATTGATGTGATACATTGGACAAATTCCATTAGTGACTAATCTAATAACAACCACATTCGCACGTGGCGGACAAATTGTTTCGAGAATGAATGAAGAAAGTATGTCCGCTTTCGTAAAGCGGAAATGAGAGAAACATTGCCAACTAGATAAAAATAAGACTAGGGTGACTAATGGTGGTCAGCTTTGGCGCTCGAATGTTTTCAAGGGCTAACTTGGGCTGAAGACAAACCCAGGTGTTGTTGATTTTCATACTAATTGGAAAGGATACGACAAGGAATTGGAAAAACATATGTACGTCACTTATGTCATAAAAGAAAAAAAATACTCGTAAATGCTTGGCCGAGTACTGCATCATATTAATCGCTAAATGAGAATAGCGTATCACATGAAGATCACTTACCGTATCGGACATAACGTGATGTTGGCTTCTTATGTTTACAACGGTGATGTCGTCAAATCTTGTGTTCCAACTTTCGACTGAAATCGGTTGACCCCACGGATGTCGCCGATCAACATCGGATCGTAGACATGTAAAAATGGCCGGGTTTCTCAATTCGAGGGAGAAATTACATGGCCTATAATGTGATGAAAGGTCGATATCATATAGTGTTTTTATGAAATCCAGCGATGTTCAGGACCAATATCTTTCAAGATTCTGTATTATTCATATGATTTGGCATGTACGAATTTTTGTAGGTAACGGCGGCATTGGGGATTTTTTAAAATGCAAATAGACGTTGAAAGTAATGAGATTTTCCTTTCAATATTGATTTTATTCTGCACATTTTTATCGTCTGGTACAGAAAATATTAACTGGTGGACTATTGGCGAATAAAAGAAATAAAAACAAAAAGAAACAGCCACAAAAAACCCCCCAAACAAATAAGAAAACAACAAATAAAAGTAAATAAAATAACAAAATATACGACTTTCTATAGAGATTAAACAACCATATAAGCAATTAACTATGTATCTATATTAAAGGTGCTTATATTTTCATTTGATTAGGTGCTTGGTGAGACGGGCATATATATTACATTGTAAGTATACCTTAAATCAAAAGGAGCAGAGCAGCCAGTTGTGGTTCATTAGTTTAATTGCTTGATACGCGAATGAAGGTTTTTGGTTCAAAACCTACGATCATATCAGCCCAAGGCGGCCAACATGACGTGTATTGGTGCAAGGCACTTTACTCCTATTACTTTTGCACTAAAGAACTTAGCTCTATTTCTGTGCTTTAAAACTCCAAAGAAAAATAGGAAGTTTTCAACGGATGCTTTTGGCTTCTGTACACAAGTAGACAAGTTACACTAATTACTTTTTCTTTAAGAAAATGAGTACTAGAACATTCTGACATGTCGGTCATCTTTGCTTAGAGTCTCTTTATCGTATTTTACAAGGCTCGTACTTGATGTGGGTACTTAATTGTGTTAGATAAGATGGGCAATTTATGGGCATTCTTCCCAATAAAACATTTTTGGCTATGGGTACCCATTAATTCTGGATAAGGTGGGGGCAATTTATGGGCATTCGTCCACAAACAGGTCCAGACTGAATTATGTGTTACGTTTGAACAGGAATAACTATAATACTATTCAATGTATTATACTCAAATCTGAATTTAACTTGCCTACTTTATTTACGTGTATTTCGTTATTTGTAATATATTATAAATGATTTCATTATTTATAGACGCAATGCTTGGGTCTTAGAGCCAATTTCAGATATGTTTTTAACAGAATCTTCAACGTATGAATTTCACAGGATGATGCATTAAGTTGGTCGGGTTCACAAGCGACCAAAAATTAAGCCCTATCCCACAAACTTAGCCCCCCCCCCTCAAAAAAAAAAGAAAAGAAAAAACGGAACCTGCGTCGAAAATTGCAATTCAGCCTAATGATACATATTATGAATATTTCTATATACAGATGCATTAAGGATGATATGATTAAACCCTATGTGATCATAATGTTCTCTCACCAGGTAGCGTAGTTAATGGTGAAGATTCATTGCCAACACAAACAATGCATTCCTTTCTGTTAAATACAGTGTACTTTCATTAGGGAAGCCAATTTACAGAATATCATAAAATATCATAATGCTGGCAAGCATATTAAATGCACTGACACCACGTGGTCTTGTATATAATGAAAGCTTTTGCATGGAAAACTTCAGTCGTGCATGAATATATGTATGTAGATAGGTAGTTAGGTAATTGCCTGTCATAACAGCAAATAGGAATGATAATGATTCAAACCTTATGTATCTATTTCGTTGCTCTTTGTAATATTGCTATCACTGTTCATTGTATTATTAGAAGTAGTTGGGATTTTTTGTTATTATTATTATTATTATTATTGCAGGAAGATGAGAACAGGAAATAGGACATCAACAGTGACAAATCTCTCAGACTTAGACTCCACACGTGGTTTAAAACCTTGACAATTCTGATGGGTGTTGTATTATTTCATCGACGAGGGATTCGCAACAACGTTATTATCTGAAGGTAGAAATTATGCAGAGCAAAATACAGACATTACATATGAAATTGGATAATTTCCTTGTCATTGTACGAATGTTAATGCAATCTATTGAAAAGGAAAATATGCACTGTTACAGAATGCTCTATGAATTCAGTCTTTCTGTTAAAAGGCCAGGCTTCAGCTATGTGAAAGTTTGATAAGAAAATATAATACTAATTTGTGTCAAATGAACTAACTAGAGAAAGGAACTGGAGATAACATGGATCATCAGCAATAGCATAGAGTAGTATCTCAGTTAATTGAAATGATCTCAAAGTTGTTAGTGTTCTTTGGGATGACAACGGTAATCAGATAAATTTGACGTTTATCCTGCCTTCAGTAATGTTCTAATCTCGTTTGATACGTCCTTTCCGAAGCATGGCAGGCAAAATGTATTAGCTTCAAAATGGTCTTATCAAGCAAACGTTGCTTTCCATGCTAATGACATTCAGCGATAAAGTTTCGACCTCATTGATTACGTCATTGAAGACAATGGTGATTTACTGATTCATGCATTGCTACAGAGATATGCAGTATATGTACTTAAGATTTGTGAAGCCAAGATATCATTAATTTTACAAAATATTCGACAAACATGGAGAATTTGACCACGTTTTCAGAGTTGGCGTCGGCATGATTATGGTAGTTCCGCTCCTATCGGTTATGGCAATAGTAAGTAATGTTCTACTAATTATTGTAATTCTAAGGACACCTGTGTTGCATACGAAAACCAACGCCATATTGATTTCCATGTCAACATCTGAAATAATTACAGCATTAACATGCATGCCGATTTTCACTCTTATTCACCTCTATGGTGATTGGGCTTTGTCGAGTCATGCATGCGCATTCTTCGGCTTCTGTGATAACCTGGTCTCCTCTTCCAAGGCACTTGGCTTGATGATTGTTTCGCTCGACAGATGCACTGCTGTGTCCAGACCTTTACAATATAACAACCTTATTTCAAAACCCATAACAATGACAATGGTAGCATTTGTGTGGTGCCAGAGTGTCATTTTTGCTTTTTTCCCGGTGTTTGGATGGGGAACCTACACATTTCATGAAAATGTGGGCTGTATGTTTGACCTGAGTGATTCATCCGGTATCCCTATTCTAGTATCATCTTTTGTGTATTCATTCCTTGCCTTATTGTTGATATATGCTTGATCAAAATAATCGTTGAGGCAAAATCTCACCATCGGATCTTAGCTATTGCCCAGCTTCCTGTGGCTATGTATTCCGGGACATCAAGCGTTAACTACACGAGAACTACTTTGAAAGCGATGAAAGTTTTCTTTATAATCTCTACAGCATTCATGTGTCTATGTTTGCCCAGATATATTTATATGATTTTGCTTATCATAAACCGAGCTCCTTCCTTATCACCAATATGGACAACCGTGATATTACTGCACTTCTGTTGTTCTGTGACAAATCCAGTCGTAATTACATTTTACAATAGCAAATTTAAACAGAGTGCGAGATCGCTATTTAAGTGGAACAGAAACAGAGTTAGACCTGCGCGAGAAAGAGAACTATTTACTATTTCAACGGGCCTTCAGAGCGTCCTTGAAGCGTCCATTGCTATTCATACAACGCACAATATTTATTCTGACGATGCGTCGCAGCTGTTCCTGACCAGTCGGGTTTCCTTTAAAAATGTAAGGGCTCCAAATAATCCAGGACCAAGTCCTTTAAATATTCCCGAGAACCAGACGAAATCGAACCAGTCGAATAACACATTACATGTTGGTTTTAAATTTTCATTGAATGTAGAAAGACGTACCTAATTATTTAGTATATAGGTGTTTCAAGATTTCTTTTCCATGTTATAATTTACTCATGCCTTATATGATAGAAGCGTAACATATTCACGATCAATAAATATATTTAAACAAACAGAACATTTATTCTGCAACCACAGTTGTTGGCATCTACTGAATGTTCTCAGGAATCCACGTAAATGTTTCATTTCATAGAATCACTTGACATGCCTCGTCTGTCTAACGCATCTCAGGAATCCACGTAAATGTATCATTGCATAAAATCACTTGACATGCCTCGTCTGCCTAACTCGTATGTCTTTCCCATCATCATAAAATATGTACTTCTACAAAAAAAATAACAAATTGCCGCGCAATTTCTATCCTATAATTGATTTTCTGATATTTTCTAACGCTAATAGTATGGATTAAATATTCATAATGGTTTCTATAAACGCTCTAAATATACATTCAGTCTTCAAGGAGCACTGCTGCATAATTTGAAAAAATACAAAATTCAAGAAAAGTTTAGAGAATTGTAGTCCTTTTAAAAATGCAGTTTTCTGACCCATAAAAATCTGTCAATAATTTGGGTATGCATAGGTAATCGAAGAAAATTTTTCAGATTTTGAAAAGCGTGAACTGTAGTTTTTGAATTTATAAATGGCTTACATGAATAAGGTATACGTATTCAAACAACTGCGCCTGTTACCATAGAAACAGATGGTTCCATGTGAACATTAGCACGACGAAGACTCACCTCCCAGAAGATGAAATGTGTATTGTGGAAAAATCATCGTACAGATTGGACTAATTTCATCAATGTGACTTAGAAATAATAAATAGCTGAATCTACAACAGATACGCTTCCAACCTATGGAAAATGACCTGAAGTAAGCTGACATGAGAAAATGAAGGCGTCTCAAAACAATTAGTTAAAAATGCTTGATTATTAATAACCTAGTTGATAGCATGATTTCGAATCCATGTATGCAGCAAATTTAAATCACAGTGATAGTTTACATAAAACATATGTTGGAGACGGAGGAATGGATGTATTTTTGATGTAAGGTAGAAAGGACCTTTAAAACCAGTGTTTAACATAATAATAATAATAATAATAATAATAATATAAACAGCAATGTGCATGCGTTGTTTTTTGTTATAGGTTTCCGTTCCCCCTTCGCTATTTGTATGTTACTCACAAACATTCATTCTTCACTCAGGAGAACTGAATAGAAAATTTATATATTTTGAACAACTGGAATATATTATTACTAGGTTAGATGGAAAATAACGTTTCAGCAAGAGTTTATCTTGCTGATAGTTGTAATGAAAGTACGATTAGTATTGAACATTAAAATAAAAGTCTCGTCGGTATAATTAATGTGTATACGTATTAGTTATTTCATTAAGTTCAGAGATATACATTTTTTTGTTGTGTTTTGTGTTTTGAAAGTCATATTGGCTAAATAAGTACAACAAAAATTGCCATGACTGTTATCCTCATGCAACTTTTAAAACGGTGGGGATTATGTCTTCGTGTCTGTCTGTCTGGTCCTCCATTAGTAATGTAATTTATCGCCTATACTATGAAAGACACAAACTTGAAATATTGAAAGTAGACACCGATTAGTCTTCAGGTATACAATGTGGTTTTAGAATTTTCACTCTAACTCTTGGGATGGGACCAGTTTTTTGGAATAGTTACTGTTTGTTAAAATCTTGTAGGTAGAGATCTTTAGTTGGTTTGTGTCATCTTCAAGGCCATACCTAATTCTCTTAAAGTATGCTTCACTACTTCAACATTATTATTATTATTATTATTGTTGTTGTTGTTGTTATTATTATTATTGTTGTTGTTGTTGTTGTTATTATTATTATTATTATTATTATTATTATTATTATTATTATTATTATTAAGATTGCTGTAATTGTTGTTGTAACTTCATTTCTTGAAAAGTAGTCAAGAGTGGCGAACTGTTCAAAATATTTTCCTTTTGATACTTTCATCTCACTAAGCTGGCATTATATGCGATTTACATGTACCTTGTCCACCTTTATAGGTGTGAGTTAATTTGTCTACAATGTCCATGCTAAGACTCTTATATAGCTCACTTACCAATATAAAACTTTCAGCGACAATGAACTTGGGATTAGTATGTGTTTACCATACAAATAGAGGGCTGATTCTTTTATTATTTATATTGAGAGAGAGAGAGAGAGAACACCTATTGACACAAACCACAGGGCCGGATCGGGGGAGGGGGGGTCAGGGGTTTCTGGACCCCCTTAGGCTAACCCCTTCCCCCGCACACACACAAACGTACGGGCACTTGTCACTTGAAATTTGACCATTGTTTCATCCATGCGCACGTTTATTGGGTATTATGCACACTTTAAGTAAACAGACACATTGACTGTTGCTTTGGTGCCCTTTAGAGGAAAGTCAGAGCCCTTTTGAAATTTTGGAAACCCTCCTCCCCAAACACTTGACCCGATCCGGCCCTGAATCATGATATAAATGCAGCATAATACAAACTTTACTGCCAATATCAACGCAAAGCTTTCACTGTGCATTATGGAGATGCGAGTATTCTAAGAGATCTTTTCAAAGCAATCCGCAATTTTGAAAAATATTTTCTTCTGCTCTGCCATCTCAGAAGTTACCAAAAATGCTTGATCCTCTCAATTTTTTGACAAACTGTTTGTTTACAAACTCCACCGTCTGTTAAAATCCCCGTTTAATCGGCTAAAATCATGTAGCAAACCGATTTGTAAGGACTAGTGAAATAATATCTCTAAACGATAATAATAAATTGATGTCCTAATGAAATATATTTTAGGCATTGATCTAAATCTGATCGGAGACTATTGACTGATTGGGAATAAGACTTTTGCATCATTCTGGGCACAAAATTTACAGTTCTGTGCTGTTACTTTTTAAAAGTTAGAGCCATTTATCGAAGGTGTGTGTGTGTGTGTGTGTGTGTGTGTGTGTGATATAACGTTTTCACTCCATCTAATATTCACGTCTGGGTGAAAAGTATATATAGCCTATACATCTTGGAGTGAATATTCAATATTAGAATCATAATTCCAATCAACAGAAACGTTACCTTCCCATTTATAAAAATACAAAATAATGATGATGCTAATTGGGATTATATTGTTATTATTATTATTATTATTATTATTATTACCCAGTTCAAAGCACTTCCGATGGTAATTAGACTTGTGTCTTATTTTGAGGTTGTTCATCTCCTTGTGTTCTTAGATCTCAACGACATTATTGTTGTTGTTGCTATTATATATATATATATATATATATATATATATATATATATATATATATAGTATATATATATATATATATATATATATATATATATATATATATATGCTCGTTATTAACCGCAATATCATCTCCGAACTTTCAAAATGGCAACGTATGCTATGCATTTGTACTTTTTAATCAATCTTGTAGGTGCTCGATCCCCCAAAATACTATTTTTTGTCTGTGATTGTTTATTATATTTTAATATTATCATTATTTATAGGCAAATATGTTTACTTGGATTTGAGTCCAATACATTGGTTTTTCCCTCGGTAATTTCTGGTATACCTGATATTTGCCACGTTCTTTATAAAAATTATTGACAAATACAATTTTCTAAAAATGAACTTTTGACCCTCATTCTGGTCCTCGTATTGTGTCTTACGTTTTTATATTAAGATGTTTACAACAGAATTATGCATATAATAACATCTAGATTGGAATCAGTCATTTGACTGCGTTCAATTTTAATTTTGTAGGATTTATTTATCGAAATTATGCATTGGAATGATAAAGTGCTCATTAACATATTCGTACTGAATCACTGTTTTGCGATTATTACGAGTTCATTTAGAGATATTTTGGTTTATGTCATCGTGATACATGGAAACTGTTTGCACATCAACACTGTTGCAGTCTATTGGTCCATCAGCATATTCAAATAGGAATTCATTCGCAACACCACTGGCATTGATTCGGAGTACTCTCTTCTTTTGGACCTGTCAGAGAACGTTTAGGACTATTTGGGATTTAATTCACAATACTGTAAGTTCTTTCTAAATTTTTACTTTGTATTCTAGGCAAATAAAATGTTTGTTAAATTTTATGAAATTTGTTGGTTTTCGCCATTTTCTATTACTTTATCTGTAACAAATGTGCTTTTTTCATGTCCAAAAATATTAAAATTTTTCTGATATGTCCAAAACAATAATAAAATACACTAATCTGCACGTGAAATAATGTGCAAGGGTCTCTTGGTTCCTGCTCAGTATGCTCCCTTCGACGCACTCCGCTATACGATTAAATTCATTATTAACTGAGAGAGAGAGAGAGAGAGAGAGAGAGAGAGAGAGAGAGAGAGAGAGAGAGAGAGAGAGAGAGAGAGAGTTGCTACTGGTTATCGTGCTATGATGTTTGGCTTCTCAGTTTAGGCCGGGTACCAGCGAACAAGATGTCCACATCACACAAACGGCTATTCTGTGACGTAATCAACAACGCCACTTCTTGCAGAGACAGCCTTATCCTGGGGAATGCAACTTGAGTCCTATTTTTGCATTGAAGTTCATACATACATACATACTGCGATGAGAAATTAGCGCGGGGAGGTGACGGAGTAGCCATTGTGGCAGAATTTCCATTTGTCCTTACCTTTATAGTTATTACTGTTTATTCTGGATGACACCCTTTCCGCCTCTTCGTTATCCCAAATTAGGTGTTCTCCGCAAACCACCTCATAATATACAAATGGAAATGACACTTTGATTCTCATTAGCACGAAGGAATCGCCCGCAAAAGACCTCACGTTCATCAAAAACGAAGATAATTACACGTGATTACTGCATTTCACACTCGCTCTTTTCATATTTTTATGGATTAGTCCGCAACTATATGACAAAATCCATACCAATATTACATCGCTGACACTATTAGTTGCTAGGCAACTTTACTAAGCAATAACACGCCTGTAAGCTCACAGCTGCACGGGGAACAATACACATATTTGAAATTACATCGTTTGTCCATTTTGTTAAAACGTAATTCGTGTCCTCCTGCGTCAAGGACTTATTAATCTCTCTCAACATACCCTGTCTTTATAAAATCGTTTTTCAGTTTGATCGACTCATTAAGCTATCTCGTGTGAAATAAAAGACTTTGATTTATTTTCTGACACGAACGTTTTGCACAAGTCTGGTTGTTGTTGTTGTGGGGCTTAACGCCCCTTTTTCAGCACACGATAGGCTATACATGACGGCCAGTATTAATGGTGGAGGAAGAAACCGGGAAATCCACGGAAAGAACCAGCGACCCACGAGAAGCTACTGGCAAGCTTTCTCACATATCCACATTCGCCGAATCTTAGACTCGAACCTACGCAGACAGAGGTGAGATGGCAGTGATCCGTAACGGAGAGCGCTTTAGACCACTCGGCCACTCGGGACCCTCGCAAGTCTGGTAATACATGTTATTATATATTGTGTTCTGAACGAGCGCTTTGTACAGGTCTGGTAATTCATGTTGGGATGTCTAATGAAAACAGGCACCGGGTATTTAATGTTGACAGCACTTTAACATTTTTATGGTTAAATGTCATGAACAACATTTATTAAAAATATGTTTTATTGATGTTTTCAGTGGTAGGCGTGTGCTTGTAGTGCATCTGGCTCATTGTGTGAGAAAGAAAGAAAGAAAGAAAGAATGAGAGTAAGTAAGAAAGAAAGAACGAATGAAGGAAAGAAAGAAAGAAAGAAAGATAGATAGATAGATAGATAGATAGATAGATAGATAGATAGATAGATAGATAGATAGATAAACAGATAGATAAACAAATAGATGGATACATAAAAAGGTCGATAGATGGATGGATGGATGGATGGAACAGGGAAAGCAAGAACTGATTCAAATAGGTAGATAGAGTAGTAGCAGGTAGATATGTAGAATGAAATGCAATGCAATTAATTGTTAATAAACATTTTAAGTTACAATTTGGATACAGCTTTAAAAGCTGACAGAGATAGTCCTCAGTTAGACTATTCAAAGAAACAGATGTTATTTCGGTTATTTTTCCACCAACATCCAGTTTCTTCTACATTGAATCCATTTGTCCAAAATGTGTCGACTAATTCTTAAGAAATAAATTTATCTCTAGTTTTACTTTTGTTTTCCTGTCCAAAATGTGCGTTTTTAAAACGCCGAACAGACTTCATTTCATAATTTCCATCACTTTTTATAAAATGCTTTAAGTTTTCGATTAACTGTTTTAGACACTTCTACATAGCCTAACGCTGTGGTGAAAGTTTTTCACTCACTTTAAATTACATCGATATGAAAATTGCTTTCTGCAGGATAATTATTTAAACTAGTCTTGCCTCAGCTTCAAGGATACATCCTTTGTTTCGATTACACAGTTTTCAAATTGTTACAAAATTTGTTCAGCGTATTAGCTATACAGACCAATCAACCACTTAAATTAAAACCTATGAATCTTAAACCAGTGTATATATATATATATATATATATATATATATATATATATATATATATATATATATATATATATATATATATATATATATATATATATTACAGAAAAAATTGTGTGCATAAGAAAATTCCAAGATTTTAAAAAAAAATCGCTAATCATATCTTTATCCTCAATATTCATCGTTCCAAGGGAGGTCAATGAAATGGACAAATTACAAACAGGTTCATCAGTTTTGCCCCTTTTGTTGCTTAGTGTTTTGAGATCACATTTGTGCTTGACACCTTATTTTAAAATAGATGGAAGAAAGAAGCCTGCAAATGACGAGAAAGAGAATGAAATTATTAGAGTAGTTATGTATGTGTGTTTACTTATCTTGACTAAAATAGTAATTGTAAAAGTCAATAGTTAAGTATTGTTGCTATCGTCCGTTCGTTGATGAATGTTGAGTAACGTGCTCCTTAATTGTCATCACAAAACTCCAGAGACGAAAATAAGCTCACCACGAACATTTACAATGGCAAACTGGCACTAAACTGGCTCAAGAGAAACGGTCTTCGGGTCTAATAATTACCAAAGTTTATTTTTTCCCCATTTTCCATTGTGACATCATAGAGAAACATTCAGTCAGGTTTACTCTGGAAAATTGACTGAAGAGGAGTTAAATAAGTAAATAATCAGCATATAAAGGTATGTGAAATCAAATTCTAAAAAAGACATTTATGGATGAAATAATCAGGACAGAAAGTTTACACGAAGTTGAGTTGTTTTCCAGTTTAAACGTAGCGTTGAAAATTTACACATTCGAGGCTTAATGTCGATAATAGAGTACGTCAAGTGTAACAATGCTATGAAATACGAGGAATAACTTCGTTTTTTTTTTCAGATATGGGAGTATTTCTGTTACACTTGTACAAATCGGTAAATTCTGACACTTCAGTCTCTTCAAATTAATTCACCCATCCTAACACCGTGTCAACTACATATACGGCTTACTACGTCATCACTTTTTGTCCAAGAGTCTAATTAAAATAACTAGAGATATTTTAAAATTGGTCAGCAAAATTAAGTCATAGCTAGAATTATCAAAAGAATATTTCTTTTTACCTTTTGCTATCTCAGCTTCTTATAAGAACATGTACACATTCATAAATAATCAGAACTTTAACCTAAAATGGGATACAATCGTCCAATGGTTTTGAAGGGTGGTGAACCACTTGAGGTAGTCAAATATTTCATGTTGGCGCTCAATCGTTTAGTTTCTTTATTTCAAGCCTCCGCCCCTTTCTACTTCTAAGACACGTGTTGTAGTTACAGGCAGCTGGCGTTGAAGCAGATATTGATTAGGGTCGTACTCATTGTTCTCTTTTCCTGCTAATATTTCCCTCAGAAGAGGTTTCCATATACCTAAAGGATTCTCGTCATTGGTTAAAATATACAGAACATCTCTGTCGTGTAGTGAATTGAGATCAGAACGAATTGTAGCACCATCGTTGCAAGTTAGTGCTCCTTGCCAGAACCTGTTATGTGTCCTTTCAGAACTTCCACCCGAGCCTCGATCCTGCTACGCCTACTTGATATAACATCCTTTAACATAGTTATAATTCGCTTCACCAAATCTATTGGTTCTCTTGTTCTACCTTCTCTTGTTGACGCTATTCCTCTGGGGTGTAGGTTGACTACCTGCAACCTCTTCAACCCGGTTATATTGAGTTGGTATAAGGTAGCTGGCGGGTCTTTGTAAACATTATCGGTTCCAAGTAGTAGTAGACTAATAGGCAGATCCTAGACCAAACAGAGAATTCTCTTATAAAACTTTCTATTTTGTAATTTTGATAAAGAGTCATTTTCAGCTCAAAATAAGACTAAAAATATTTTATTGGAGTGGCCAGAAATTTTTTTCGATCTTAACCAGTAGCATCATAAGCGGTTACCGTTCCATCGAGGCCCCTTCATTGCCTGTGGTTCCTTTGAGTGGTCCATTGCATGATGATTTCTTTCTTGTGACTGTTATTGGCACCTCACAAAGTTTTCTTTTTGGCTACATTCTTTCTGAATGTTTCTTTATGGGGTACCCTTCAAATAAGGTAGACAGCTCACACATGCTACTGGTTATTTTAGGGAGCTCCTTGCATAGACACATCCCCCAGTGAATCACTAAACGAAACGAAACTTTAGAGATTCAGAGGACTGTCTAGGCATTGCTATTTATTATAACCCCCCACCAAATTAAACCCCGGGGTAAGTGCAAAACGCACTCACCACGTTGTTCAACGTGATGAGAGATTCTATGAAACCTTGGAGCTGCTGCGGAGCCCCCCATCTTTTAGAAAAATTTGGTAACCCAGGATCATACCCACCAACTTATGCCTGTTGCGGGAATCGAACCACAGACCTTCAGTACGAGAATCCAACATTCCTGCACTGAGCTATGAAATCCGGTTACATATATACATTCGAGAAATTACTATATACTTACCAGTTACCTGACTGTGAATAGCATTTCATTTTTCTGATTCTGAAAAACGTTATCTTACATTTATACAGAAAAACGAAATCTAAAATATATTACGTCTATTTGTACAGAAAAACGAAAGCTTTAATACAGCGGCTGTGTACATTACCATCTATTTATACAGCGGCTGTGTACATTATAGGCAGAAGACTCTGCAGTCTGAAAAATCAATAGGTGGGTTTTTACCAAGCCCTATACATAATGTTAAGATTCAGGGAATTCCGTTTCAGTACGGCTTTAGATTCTTTCATTGAAACAGACAGACAAAACGAAATCACTTGACAGATGTAATCGTACGCAATCGAAATCATTCCAGTACGAAACATACAGCTCTACCTCACAGACAAACGGACGACACATGTCCTGATTTAAGTTCGATAATTCAAATACGATTTTAAACTAGCTGTAACGGTATTATCTCCCTTTTTGAAACAAAATAGCAAACTTTAACATTTCGTTCTAAAATGACCTAACGCAAGTGTGTTTATACCATCTTAGCAATATCTTTTATCATCGAAATTGCTAAGTCCACGTTTAATAATCGTATCTGTCTCGAGCTTGTGAAGATTTGTACGGATTACATTTGTATTAATAAAACAGACAATATTGTTTAGTGCGGTTTTAAAATCATCAAATTTCATACATTTATTTACATAATTACGAGGAATACCTTTTGCATTCTTTGTCAGTTTATTATCGTCGAGAATTACGGCATACATTTTGCTTCGAAGTCCAACAAACTCTCTCACCGGCACAAACATAAATTCGTCCTTAAATTTACCAATAACTTTCTTGTTAGTATCAGCATGAAATCCAATGCTTGTCGCATAATCTGATAAATCAAATAATTTTTTATTGTTATAAATATCCTCATAGACATCTTCACATTTTATATTATAAACTAGCGAATCTGTATCAGTAAATAGCAACTCCGAATCTGGCCACTGCTTTTTGGTAAAATTATAGTGAAAATCATACATTAGCGACTTTGATATATCAAGTACAGCTGCACCAACATAAATTGGTTTATTTAACTTTAAATTTGTCTTTAGTCGTTGTATTGCAACAAGATTTTCATTAAATATTTTCATGCTGACAAAACCGTCATCGTTAACTAATTTATTTCTGCGATTTATATCATTAACAATTTCAAGATTTACTCGCTTTCTAATGTTCTCCATTGTTTTTCCAAAAACTGAGTTATTCATTAACTTAAAAAAGTTTTTCTCAAAGTCTGTCTCAGCAATAGCACGACGTTTGGTATTTAAGTCAATATAATTTGACATCCACCTCGACTGATTGAAATTTAGCACACGATGGACTTTTCTCAGAATTAGTCCAGCATCTACTGCTTGTTTTAAATTTTTATAATGTATGACGTAATTTCTATTATTTAGCAAATTTGGAACTAACTTATTAACAACGGAATTTTTTACTGTTGTCATGGCTCGTTGTTCAGGTGATAGTAAACTGTAATCTATCATCATCGATTCTGCACAAAATGGGTAGTCATTATGTAGATCATGCAGCGAACTAGGATAATCTAGATCAACTTCAACAAAATAACTGACATTTTCTGGTAAATCTTTTTCAGTTTCTTTAAGAAATTGATCTGGAGTTATCTAATGAAACCCACCGCAGGGCACTAGCTCTGACATGGCCCAATCATACAAATTCACACAATCTAGATAAATAATATAACTCGACGGGAGATTTTTATCATAAGTTTTTAGATATTTATTATTAGCTACTGCATATTTTTTTGTTATAACATTAATTCCGCCTCTGATACCTTTTTCAATAAAATTAAACATATCGACATCTGTTAAGAGATCCAGTTCTATTTTGCTTGTTTTTAGTAGAGCGTCCCATGACAGCCCGGGAGCAGAATGATACCAACAAGGATCTAGTCAATAATTGCTGTAGCTTACTCGACGAAAACTTTCAAAAACATCTGCTAGTAGTAATACATCTGTTTTCAAATATAAATCATGATAATCACCAAATGTTTTACAACTAAAATTTATTCAAAATATCTTGTGCATATTTGTACTCGTCGTCTGTAATATCTTCATTTTTGAGCTGCGAGTAAAATTTTTCTTTGCCGGGCAGAGAAGTTGCATCAAATCTGCTCCAGTCGTCGAGATACTCATACGGAAAGATACCTTTTCTTGTCAGTAGATTAAATTTATCACCAAAGCAACTTCGCAGATTATTAAAACTGCTACCAGCTTTTACAGCATTTTCTACAAGATATTCTAATGTTACTAATGTAAATTGCATGCTGTCAATAAAACGTAATTTTCCGAGAGTAACTGACATATACTTTTCAAAATTATTTGGAATACATTTTATCTTATTATTTAGTTTTAGTTTAGATTTAATTTCTTCATTGCCAAAAGCTTCTACAATGATATGACTATCATAACCACGAAAATTATGTAAAATGACAGGTATAAAATCTGGCGCATGAAATTTTAAATTACAATTATTATGTGCCGCTCCACGATACTGGTCAGTTAGATGACAGTGATCGCGTACTTTATCTTGGACTCCGTTTGAGTCTACCAATAACTTCTCGCAAATATGACAATCAACTGCTTCATCAAATTCAAGTTCTTGCTTAGATGTTATTTTCATTGGAGCTGTCTTAAATAATTTGTTAGAAATTTTATTAACATCATCTATAAGAATTTTTTAGTAACCATACCGACGGACTTTCAGATTCATTATCTTTACATCTATATAACTTAACCGGACATGAAAACTTATCGTCGACGCAACAAACTACTTTATAAGCTACTCCGCAAGGAACATGTTGCTGTATTTTTCTTGTACTTGATTTATTAGGATTATTTTCAGCGCCAACCACTGGAAGGAGTAGGCACTCAAAATCAGCATAAATAACGAAAGGTATATTTAGTTTATGATTGTAATTTTTAAATTTTAAGACTTTTTCTTTTTCGCTTGGCATTGTTATTCTTTGAACGTTGATACAGTATTTAAGATGTTCTTCTAGTTTCTCATTCTTAGAAAAACCCTGCAAACATTTGTAACAGAAATATTTCTTTTTTTTATTTTTATTATACTGTCCGCCAACTAAACTGTTAAAGTTTTTTTTTATCCAAACGTAATGTCCTTTATAAAATAATAAATTTATTGTCTTTTGTGTAGCAGTCTCTGAAATATATCTTGGTTAAACATTTTCTCGCTCATCTAGTCCGAAAACATTTACTGAAATATTGTTTTGTTTTTCAAACTTTGGTATCTGATTTTCTGCCACTGGAAAAGTTATTCCGTTACATTCTAGCTCGTCTTTATATGGCAAATACTTTTCAATTCGGTCACTGTGGTCACTCTGAGGATGTCTCTCAGACAAAACTGACCAACGCAAACATTGATCGTCGTTGTTTTTGACATTTATACAGCATTTTTTGTTTTTAATATTTTTTGGAAGATCAACGTAAGAACTACCTCGAAGTATGTTATATTTTGCTGTATGAATTAAAACTTCTTTTATTATTTCAAATTTCCAACCTGACCCAGATGAAGTAAATTCCACCAATTTTTATTTATTCCTTGGTGTATTTCATCGGCGACTCTGGTAATATTTGTTCCAGTTAATATTTTGAGTGATTTAGCTGTTAGATATGGTTCTGAAATTTCTCTGTCGAAACTTGTATTTTCAAAAATTATATCAAGTATATCTTTTTGCAGCGCATGTAACTTTGATAAAATCGTATGATACTGAACTATTAGTTGGATACTTTTGTGAGCTGCAAGTGCTTGAGCTATAACTGGTTGTAAAACATTATATAAATTTGTAGAGTTAAAATTTGCTAAAACATTTTGATTATCAAATTTGTAACTGTTTGTCGTATCCAGAAAATACTGTAGCAATTTTTTCTGCTTTGATAATGCTCTTTTTAGCAATATCACGCAATTTTAGCATTATATTACATATGACATTTTTATATTTAAATAATTTTTACTTTTTTTTTAATTAGAGATATAAAATTCTTATAGTATAATGACAGAAATTTCGATATATATGAAATTGACAGCGGAAGAGCAAGAATCATATCATGTTCACCCAAGGTATAACTTATATGCTGCAAATGCATTAGGTTCGGTTATTAACATAAAATCTTAAAAAATCTGTTGGTAGACCAACACCAGCTGGAATGATAATTTCAGTAAAAGGTGATAATACAGATATGACTGAAATGTTTAGAAAAGATTTTGTTTATACTTTGTTCTGCGATGATATCCCAGCTGGACAACGAGTTTATAGAGTAAATAACTCAATAAACGATGACAATATTGAAAATTTAGCATTACAAAACGAATTTCAACCACATCCAGTATTTGATCTATATGAAGCATCTCACAAAGGAATTATTCGACATAGAAAAACAAAAAAAGTTGTTGATTTTATGCAAATTACTGGCTATTTAAATGTAACTGTTAGAGGAACTAAAACAGATTTTGTTTCTTATAAATCACATAGGTTTGTTTATGAAACATTTAATGGCGCTATTTCAAATAATTTAGTTATCGATCATATTAACAACATTAAATCTGACAATCGTCTAGAAAATGTAGATCTAGTTACACCAAGAGAAAATAGTAGAAGAGGAAATACTGGAAATAATGATTTTGGTAAGGTTAAACCAGTTATTTCAGTAAATCTTGAAACTAATGAAGAAATAAAATTTAGATCAATGAAAGCTGCCGGGAAATATCATAAAATTAATACAGCTAGAATAAAAGATGTTGCAGATGGCGTACATAAATCAACAACGTCAACATTCACTTTTGACAGATTTAGTTTCAGATATGACGATCAATGATGTTTCTTAACTCGGTCTTAGTAAGACAGTTATGGGCAAACATTGAAATATCAACACGGTCAACTTTTAATGTTATAAATGCACCATCATTAAGTTTATATTTTTCTGTTGCTGTTAGTAATATCCTATCATTTTCGCCTTGCATTACAGTAACGTCAACAGAATAAGCACTATAACCAGACAAACATTTTCGAACTGCCTCAGGTAATTCTCTGTAATTTAGTATATTAACTTTATGATGATATTTTACTTCCGGAGATTTCGTTTCGCTGGCCATTATTATCATAAATTAGATAAAAGTATATTATAATATGAACTTGATGAAACGACTTGCTGATATATATGCTGATGATAATTTTATCTCTAGCGACAAAGTCGCCAACGACACAACCACAAGTGATAAAATCACTAACGACAAAGTCGCCAAAAACAATGTTAACATAATCTCAAATAAATTTGCTGCTTATAGCGAAGATGATATTTTGTACAACAACAATGACGATAATGATGAAGTAGTTGCTGTCGCTGACAGAAAAAATTACAGCAGGACGACAACTGGACGATATAATGTTAAGTATCACATTGCTAAAAAAATAATAAAATTTAATTTTACTGTTGCCGAACAACAAATATTTTTGCAGCTTATCAAACCGTTTTTAAATCTAAAGATAACTGGCCATCAAAGAAATATAAAATATGATTTTATTTTTGTTAAAATATTTAATTTAATGCCAGGTGATAATGCAAGAAAATTACATTCAATTTCTTTATGTAAAACTATCAAATGTAAATCTGTACTTGTGAAATACGAACAAATTTATAATAACATTATTGCACAAAATTGGGAAAATTATAAATAATTTTCTAAGTTTGTATCGACTTAGTTGGCACCCAGCTATTAAATTTATCGCTATATCCACGCCACTTAACTAAACTTTTGTCGCCGCGCTTTCTAATAACTTTTTCAATAACAAATATATCTTGGGAAGTTTTCTGAAGTTCCTGCTCGTAAAAACTGCCAGTTATAGGTTCACCTAATAAATCCTTCAGCGCGTATGTTACAGGTATTATTAAAAGTACTTTATCAACAACAAATACTTCTTCGCTCCAGTTTGGAGTAAATCCTTTTTCAAATGATTTTTTTGTCACAGAAATTCTAACTTTATCACCAACTTTTAAATTTATGTCTGCGGTACATGTTTCCGTTTGCCAATATCGGATTTTTAATTGCGTCATTTGGCGACATTTTAGTGGTTCGGTGTTTCGTGTTATTGTATTCGTCAACAATGATCTGTAAATTGTCAATATACTTATTTGTATTATTAGCTGCCAAATATTTATGAATTTTTTCTTTTAGCGTGCGATTAAATCGCTCGACGACAACACTTTTACCTTCGTTTCCTGTAACATATTTTTTGATATTATTTTGGAGCAAAAACTGCTCAAATATTTTATTAAAAAATTCTGCTCCGTGATCGGTCCAGATTCTATTTGGTTTTCTTTCTGTAGTTGTTATTATTTGTTTTAGCGAATCAGTTATTGACGTTCCTATCTTATCTGAAACTGGAACACTAAAAGCATATTTACTAAAAACATCTATGACATTAAACAAGTATTTCTTATTATCGTTAAATTCAGCTAGATTTGACACATCAACTAAATGTATTGCTCAGATATCGTCAACGGCATTTGCGACAACTTTACGTCGCGGAAACATTTTTTTAGGTTTGTGTAGCTCTGATGCTAGCGACGTTGTCGCTTCAAGATCATCATACAGTTCCTTTCCGAGTCCAAGTTTATATTTTGTTCCAATAAAACCCTGCACCAACTTTCGGTCAACCCTTTCTCGTAGCTTGTGAAGCAGGCCGTTTGTCGGTTTCATATCACGAAGTTCGTCCAACATTACCTTATCACAGTATGATTTTGAGTTTTCATGATCACGGTAGCAGATATCATGGCGCATAGCTATTGCATTAACTTGATTGTAAGGTTCTTGTCCTGGCAGCGGATTATCGTTTTCATCTAGTTGTTTATCTAATGAATTATAAGGTCCAGTATATTTATGGCCTGGCAATGTCCAACCGCCTTTTGGTTTCGGCAATTTGCCAATTACTTTATGTATGTCTATACCTGTTCCAATTATTTCTCTGCTGTTACATTGTTGACAGTATGTGACAATTTTATTTTGCTCGAGACATAAATCTCTGTCAGAATCGCACTTGCATATCATTATTTATTTTCAGATTTATAATAATATTTGTTTTCAGATTTATAACAATATTTATTTTCAGATTTATAATAATATTTGTTTTCAGATTTATAACTTTCAGTCGTCTGCTTATTAAATAACAACTTTCAGTCGTCTACTAAAATAACGTCCCTGACAACGTCAGGGCAACCAGCTCCAGACAGTTTCCTCAAAAACATACTTTTCCTTTTTCCGCAGATTGCGCAAATACTTTTCAGCATCATCCTGTTGTTCCTTGTTTTTCTGTTGTTTCATTGATATTTTCTGTTTTAGTTTTACATTTGAGACAATATGTTGACATTGTTTTATTTGTAATTTAGATAAAATTGGAAAAACTCTAGAGATTTTCTAGGCAAGCTTTAGGTAGCTTTACAAAAATTGGCAAAATTATTTATAATTTTATGCAATCTCATCATTAGCGTGAGAAGGATGCTCGTCAAACTGTAAAATACATTTTTAAAAATCTGAGGCCGATCTCCTGACGTTGTCAGGGGATTTAGACATCTGTTTCATAAACATCACGTAATAATATCCACAAGCTGATGTTCCAATAGGTTGAAGTTGATTAGACGAATAATTTATTACTTTATATTTTTGAGACATATATTTTTTTATTAAGTCACTTGGTGGAAGTCCAAATGAATCAAAGTAATTGCTATTATAAACTGCTACCCAATGTGTGCCAGATCCGTCGTTGAAATCTTGTATATTTCTCACGCAGGAACCACCCAGAAAATCACAAGTGATTTTTTCCGCAAGTTCATCTTTGGAATAAACTCCGTGGAATTTTTTTTTACTTGTTTTAGCTTATCGAGTATATCAAAGTTACTTAGCGCAGACGTTTTCAAAGTCGCAGGAGATTTCATCTCTAGACGTTTCAACGTCTCGTGCCCGGCAATGTTAGTCCTCGTCCTATTCCCAGTAGATTTGGCAGTAGACTTCCCGCTAGTCCCGCTAAAAGTGGAGCTATTGGAATAAATCCTCCTTTGGTTGTTCTTCGACGTCGCGGTGTCTTTTCTTCCGTTGTTGTTTTTCTTCGTCGTGGCATTATATTTATCAGTCACATAAAATTAAACGAAACATTAAACTAAAAAATTAAATGAAACATTAAACGAAACATTAAACTAAAAAGTTAAACTAAAAAATTAAACGAAACATTAAACTAAAAAATTAAATGAAAATTTTCTTTATACCATTGCCAACAATACCACTGCCCTCAACTGCTTTTCTCGTTGCGCCAGATACTGCTCCAGACGCTGCTGCTGGTCCTAATGGACCTAACACCGGCAAAAGTTTTGGTATTAGCGTTCTGGCCATTACAGATAGTGCCGGACCAAGGAAGCCACCATGTTTTGCCATTACTGTTATTTGTGTGGCACTTAAATTTAAAACAAAAGGTTTTCCGCGGTTATACTTATTTACTTGTTTTTTGGTTAACATTAATTTTGTTAAAGCACCTGATTGGGCGTTAGGGTCGACTTTTAGCAGCATTAGCAATAAGAAAATTTCTTACAGTTGCAGCATCTGCAGCGGCATTAGCTCCAGCCATTAAAAGAGGTGGACCTCCGGTTGAAAACTCAGACGATGCCATAAAACCAGACCCACCACTTCCAGTATCTTTAAACCACATCATATTAGTTGAAGTCGATCTGGAGTAATCATCGGAAAACGAAATAATATTTAAGATTGTACTTGCAACTTGTAGGTGACTTGATATATCCTCAACCGTTTGATTGGCCAGTTGATACCTGGCACTTTTAAATAAACACCAGCCATCATTTATAAGAGCTACTTCTGCGTTAGCTGCAATTGCAATAGGTACATTAGCTATTGTCATAATCTGGCCGCGAACTTCCAACATTGCCTTGTGAGGTAATAAAAACACATCTTCATCTCTGGTATTAAATGTTCTGACACCAGCTTTATTTGGCTCATTAGAATTTTCGTCGAGATACTCAATATATTCAAATTCTGTTACGGTGTTGTGCTTGTCATAAGTTTCTGTTAAATCGAGATAATTTTTGACAGACATTTTTTATTTATTAGATTACATAATTTTATTGCGGCGCTGTTACTTTAGATATTAACTTTTGTATAATCTGCTCGCCATTTGGTGATAAAATTTTTTTGTTGTTGTTACCATAGTACGTTGAGTTTCTTTTGTTGGAGCTATTTCTGATATAACTTGTTTGATTGTCGGTATTTCACGTTGTGGATCGCCTTTAATTTTATCAGTTTTTTTTTGTCCCACCGCAGTTCCAGCAGCAGATGCGGCTCCAGTTGCAAAAGCTTTTGATGCGTCTAGTGCAATTGGTGCAACTTTATGCGCGATTCCCGGAACATTTTCAATAATTTTAGTAAATATATTTCCCAAAAATCCACCAACTATTTTTCGTCGGTAAATTTTTTTTTTTGTTTCATTATATCTGAGGTTGCATAAACCAATAGTTTGCTATGTTAATCACAACGTCGCAATAACTTTGTTCTTGTGCGCGTAAGTGCAAATAGTAAGTGACAACCTCGTTATTCAGATCCAGCTGTCGTCCAGATTGATCTGTCAACTGCATATTTATTGTTGTTATTTGATTTTCAACATTTAGCGGATAATAAATAACTTGCCGCGGACTAATTTGCATGAGCGATCCTGGTGGAACATCTGGCGAAAAACTATATATCGTTTGTCCTTTACTGCCCTGAGCTGAGTAAGATCCAGACGCAATGGTGCAATTTATTAGTATTGTATTTACGTCAGTTATATTTGCTGGAAAATCACCGTCATATGTTTCAGTTTTTCCTGTGATTGATCCATATCCCCAGCGAGTATCAAATCCAATCAGCGTCGCTATGCTTTTTGCTGATAAAAAATCTACTCGAAAATTAATTTTTAATGTTATTCTGGCGCGTAAAGTATTATAATTTGGTGTTAGTTCAAAATTGTCAGCGCCTCCTCCATTTTTCGTTATTAATTCGCGTATTATTTTATTTAAATCAGTTACGTTGTAGGCTCCCTGTGGAATTTTAACTAGCTTCCATGTATGTCTTGGAGTTAAAGTTGAAGTTGAAGTAAACCTAAATTCATCGTTTACTCCATTTTTTACGTTAGCCATGGAATGCCAACACGTACATGAAATTAGTCCAATTTCGTACTGTTTTTCAGTCTCAAGTTGTACCGGTGGAAGATAATTTACTGAAAAATTTGCGCTATCTTTCGCGTTAGCTGTCGCGTTAGCTGTCGTGTTGGCTGTACTAGAGTCTAGTAATAATGTTGTTGACATTGTTATTTATTATATTTTTACAAAATTAAATCGATTAAATCGCTATGTAAAGTTTCGTATTCATCATATGTTAATAAATTTTCCGATCTTAAATGATCAAGTATGTCAATAATTTCATTATCAATTTCAGCGCTAATATTTCCAGCTTCCTTTGATGATATCAACAGCATTAATCTGCCAATCATTTCAGCAGTTGATGTAAATATTTTTACACCTGCCCCAGTTACTAGCAGTTTTTCAATTTTAATTACACTTATTTGCAATGGCGAACTTTCAGCTTTTTCAAGTGATCTTTTTAGAGCTTCTTCTTCCGTTATTCTCTTACCTTCAGCTAACACTTTTTTTATAATCTAGTCTTGCCTCATCATAAAATTTTGCTTCAGTATCTATAGTACTAAGGTGAGTATCACCTTTATATTTTTTTTAAATTTTGCTATATTATTAATAACTTGCTCATAAAGTCCAGCAATAATTGCATGTCGATATAATCTATTATTTTGCTGGTAGTTTTCACTTTTTACTGTTATATTTCTGATATTATCTTCACCTTGGCCTTTATTTTTTATTTCTCTTAGTTTTTCTAATTTTTCATTAGCATTAAATTCATCTTTTTTAATATTATGTAATCTAACATTTTTGTATCCATACTCTTTATTAAAATCATCATATTTGGAATTTTTTATTCTATCAAATATATTTCTTCTATCAGGTTCAAATTCTTTTCTAAGAGCTTCTTTTTCAACTTTTTTTTCTATATCTTCTACCTTTCTTCTAATCGGCCCAGTTGTCAAATTTGCTAATCTTCTTTCAAGTTTAAGTGGATGATTTATAAACCGATCTATTTCAGCTTGTCTAGCAACAGGATCCACAATATGTTCTGAAAGTTCTTCAGCGAATCTTTTTCTTTCCTCGTCAGATCTACTAATAATTTTTGCAGCAGCTGCTTCTTGTTGTTCTTTAAAAATACCAACTAAACCTTTTTCCTGTAGTCGCTTAAGATCTTCTGGAGACATTGTTTGCACTTCAGGTTGTTTTCCAAGTAATGCTTCAGTAACTGGTTTGAAAATCGTAGCTGTTGTTTCTTCTGCAGACACTTGGCTATGTCGCGCTTGTTGAATCATCTTCCTAAGTTCATCTTTAGATTTAACAAGTTTTTTCAGATTTTCTATATGTTTTCTGTATTTTGCTAGTCTTTCCATAATTATTATATAAACTTACTGCAGATAATTTTCAATACAACATCGAAACATTTTAGCTGGATTATGTGTTAGTTTATCAAACAAGAAAAAGTTATATTTATCCGCTGTAACTTTATGATAAAGTTCGATAAATTTATCTTTTGTCACATCACCACATTGCTCGTTTGCAATATTTCTATCGTCAACATTGTCCAGTCCCGGAAATAACATAAAACAACCAGTATTTCGCCGAATAAATCTGTCAACATTATAAAAACCTTGGGCTAAATAAACAGAATTACATTTCTTATTACGTGATAGTGAAAAATATGATTTTATTTTATTCATTTCTACATTATGTAGCGGAATATCGTCAAAAACTACTATCTTATGCTCGGACAAATCAAATTGATTAACTGGAACAAGTTCCTCTGGTTGTTTGATAATAAAAAAAATCTTCACCAGCATCAAGATCATCGCGAAGTTTGTCATTATATTCGTTAAGTAGCTCGTACTTATCTTGCTGTGGATTAATTGTATAAATATAAACTCGACCGTAATTAAAATTATCTCCAAGAAGTAAATTCATAAGCAAATTTGCTTTTCCCGACCCAGTTCGTCCAACAATAAGATAATGACAATCGGGAAGTTCATTGTTATGTTTATGTTTCACCAACCACTCTGTATCAAAATTTAATATCGACGATTTTGCCATTGTTGTTATACATTTTATGTTATATTAAACTGATTAATGTTGACAATTTTATGTTATATTAAATAAATAATGAGCTATTATACAAAATTTGGAACATTAATAGGAGATTCATCAGCTGTAAGTAAAACAATAACAAAAGGCAAGATTGATTTATCGGGTTACCTAAAAATATCCGGCGACACAATGACAGGAAACCTGTTTATGTCAAGTCAACGAGTACTAGGTTTAGACACAAATTATCCGTCAATAAATGTTGTTGATACACAAGCTGTTAGTTATGCACAACTAAAATCTGTCGATAATAATAAGCTAGATAAATCTGGCGGAACTTTAAGCGGCAACTTAGATATGTCAGAAAAAATAAATAAATTTGGAGACCAGGTATCCACTAGCAAACTTAAATTATACACAAGCGGTAAGTTATTCACAGTTGAGGTATGTGGATGATAACAAACTTGATAAAATCGGTGGAACGGTTATAGGTGATATCAACATGTCAGGGAAAAAATTATAAATTTAGAAACTGCATATCCGCCAGAAAACTTAAATCAAACACAAGCTGTAAGTTATGCACAACTAAAATCTGTTGACGATAATAAACTTAACAAAGCCGGCGACACAATGACAGGTAACCTTACAATGAGCAATAACTCAAAAATAACTGGACTACCAACAACCTCACCGCCAGCTAATGATACTGATGCTATTAGTTATGCTCAGTTAAAAGAAGAACTTACCTCATATTTTAAAAAATCTGGTGGACCAGTGACAGGCAACATAAACATGAGAAGCAACAAAATAACTACTACATATGTTCCAGTTAACCCTAATGATCTGACAAATAAAGCGTATGTTGATAGTCTGTCTAGTGGTATAAAACGAACTAAAAACAATGTTGGGTATATTCCAACACTTTATAAAGCAACTGACAACCGAGCCGGGTTTGAGGTAAGCGCATTATCATATTATCCTGAAAATTATCCTTATTACGCTTTCTCTGATAGACAAGAATGGACGACCAACGGAGAAGTTGAAAATTTTTGGATTAAAATTAAATGTCCCAACTGCAGTTGCTATTTGGCAATTTCATTTGCGAGGCCGATTAAACTCTAGTGTTGGTCGAATTTATAATTGGCAATTGGAAGGATCAAATGACGATATTAACTGGACAACATTGTATAGCACAACAGACACTTACATTTCAACAACACAATATTTTACAATCCCGACAGAAAACACTGTTAACAAGTACTTATATTTTCGAGTTAATGTTTTAGCTGCTGAACATCCATTTCCAGGACTGACAGCATTTCAAATATACACACTCGACGAACAAATTTAATCTAATGCTATAAAATAATGTCAGAACCACCAATTATAACCATTGCAAGAGAATTTTATGATAATATTTTTAACCCTAAAATAGATGTTGGAGCCGTTAATGTAGCAGCAAAAACAATCCAAATATGAAATATACTGGCATCAGTTTATTAAACAGACTAATAACGCCAGATTATGTTTATAATTTTATTCGCGTTATGTATATGCGAGGACCACAACTGAAAAAAGCAATAGAAAACTTTGATATTATAAGCAGATACTGTCATCCTGATGATTGTCTAGAAGAACAAAAACAAGTTGAAATTATATTTTAAAAAATATTACTCGAGCTTGATTGGTCTAACATAGATTTGATAATAAAATCAGACTTAATAAAAGCACGAGTTTATAGTGGAAGAACACTGGAAGAAAGACGAATAAACGAAAATCATACTCGTCTTGACAAACTAGTGGAAAATAAAAAAAATGAGAATAAAAAGAAGCAGAGATTTATATGATAGTTTTTCAAAACGAGGTATATTTAAATATCTCGGTATGTACTACCATGACAAAGAAACCTTGGTTAAAATCGTTACTATGACGTCAGACGCAGAGTTAATTATTAAAGTGTACGCAAACGCAATTTTGTCAATGATCCGTAAAAAAGACCCAGAATTTGATCCGATTATTGTTAACAAGTCTCTAAAGATAATCAAAAGTTTAGTCGATGAAATTAGTAATTTTAGTGATGATGAGCGAGAAAAGTTTTTTGAAAAAGTCAATCAATCAAAGTTGGAAGTAAAGTCTGATTCTTATTATGATATAAGTGAAGAAGACGATGTTCCATTCCCATCAATCCAGTACTCTAGACAATTGTCACTACGAAATTATTACAACGAAATTCAAACAATACTCACAAAACCGTAAGAAAAATTAATGTTAAAAGTAGCTTCTGCTGTTGGTCTTCTTACAATTGAACTAGATAAGCTTAAGAAATTAATGCTAGCAAATTTCGTAGTCGCATATGCAATTATCAGACAACATCTTGTTCTAAAAAATTTCACGTTAGATCAGTGGAGTTTAGTATTAGGGTATATTAAAAAAACAGAAATCGATTACAGTAATTTGGTGAATAAAACAGATTTGTATGAGAGTGAAGTAGGAAATAGTTTTGATTCATATGCTTGTTTAAAGAAACAATATGTACTAACAGATGAACAATATGATGATACTTCGTCAGATGTTTATGATAAATATAGAGAGTTTTTAGCTGATCCTAACAATAACAAGTTCCGCGAGTTTCTTGATTCAATTGTTGGTGCTAGAGTTTTAATATTACATAAAATATTGTATAATGAAAAAACAAATCATCGATTTCAATACATTTCAGAAGAAATTCCAAAACAAGATGTTGACGCACTAGTACAATATTATAAATTTTATCATAAAAACCTCTGGTGTGTAAAAGAATGTTATAAATACTACCGTAGAATACTTCGAGTAATATCATATTTGCCATTGTTAATGACTAGCTCTGGTATAATCTTAAGTGGAGCATTATTAAATCCGTTTATGTTGATAATATCTGGTGTCGGTGTCTCTCTTTCAACAGCTTGTAAAAAGATTAAACCCAAATTTGAAACAAAAAAAAATTCTTGTAAAACAGCAAGTATAACTTACAAAAAATTACTTGATCAGATACGATCTTACTTGCGAGGTGTAAAATATGATATGGACGATTTAATACGCGAGTTTCGTATTATTGACAGTATGTTAACAGATATCCTACCAATGAGAGTCAGCAGGTATGAAAATAGTAATGACAAAAAATACAGCAATAAAGGGGCCTCAATGGAACGGTAACCACTTATGATGCTACTGGTTATTTTTGATATTTTGTACATATTATATAATATTTCATTGTTTAATATGAGATTTCTAGCAAAAAAGGTTTCTAAACTAGGATATTCTATCTCCGACAAATCCTCTTGGTTGGGTCTCCTCTCCAAGATCGAAACAAAATTTCTGGCCACTCCAATAAAATATTTTTAGTTTTATTTTGAGCTGAAAATGGCTCCTTAATAAAATTACAAAATAGAAAGTTTTATAGGAGAATTCTCAGTTTGGTCTAGGATCTGCCTATTAGTCTACTACTTTCCATGACATTACTTATTGCACATTCTAAAGTTTCTGACAAATAATGTCTCATTTCGAGTATCAACTTCGAATTTTCTAGCACTCTGCTAACCGATCTCTGGCATGTTCATCATTAATCATTCTGTGTACGTTTGCATGTATTGTGACTGCAGATATCTTTAATACTTCACCTGGTTGTCCTCGCCTTGAAAAAACGTGACTTGTAATGTTCCAAGTCTTTTGTGTAGCGGAATCTTGTAGCCAATCATTGGATCAGATTTGATTAAGCCCCTTTCGTTTCAAAGTTCTAGCCCATTTGTTCCTTTTGTGCAGACCCATTTAACCTAACAGCTAAAAATAACTTTTAGTAATATCTTTAGGAATTATCACTTCCTTATACAACCATTTAAACCGTATTTCTGTCTGGCTGCTTGTTCTCGGATCGGATCACTTCTCGTGGCCTAATACCTCAAAGACCTCCTGCCGTATTCTTGTTGTTTTCAGGAGACTGCCGCTATCGGCCGGTCTTGCTTCAGTGCTATTTGAATAGTTATAGTCTCTCCAAACTTGTGGGGTGTTGCTAATAGTTTTCCAAATTCTGCGTCGAGGTCAAAGTACTTTTCTACTTTTTCTTTTTTCTAGAACGCGACCTGACAGTCCATTTGCGCTGCTGACTTTGTTGCAGGTAGGAATCTCTCTTTCTCAGCCAGTACTTTTCTGACTTCCTGTGTTGTATCATATGACCAATCTGGATGGTGCAACCCCACAGGATTCCGACTTTGATGTTCTCAACCATTTTCTTCCTAACTAAAACATTTACAATCTGATTTATATCCAATCTTTGCTGGTAATATAAAGACATGTCTGTTTAAAGTAGTAATATTACGACTAATAACGTTCATTTGGGAAAGAAAATTCTAACTTAATGGATTTTATTTCAGATTGGCAAGGCAATGCATGGAGATGTTTGCTGCGAAGTCAGATGTCGATAATATTTGTAATTTAGGAAATTAAAAGCAAAACAAAACAACATAACTGCTCTTTATATATCATTTTCATAATCTTCCGTACACACATTAACGGCCTTCGAAAACGCGGGGTCCGATTTGGGTCATTTTGGCGGGGGCCCCCTTGATTTATGCACGGGGCCCCTGTGAGCTAGTGCATTTGGAAATAAACTTTCAAACAAGTTTTACATGATATTGAATTTAAAATTCACTTCCATCGCTTTAAAATTACTTTCTTTCTATAGATATATTTTAAAAAATCACAAACGCCCCTGTGAGCGCGGTGCCCGATTGGGCCAAATCGGTCCAATCGGCCTAAGGCCGGCCCTGCGTACACGTGTCATAAATGAAGCTCGCAATACAGTGTGTTGTTCGCTACCGTGCACATGGTGAGTACAACTTTTATTGAGGCTAAACGGTTTAAGAATGAGTAAGGCAGGCATGCTATGCTAGATCTGCTCAATAGTAGAGCACTGAGTTCCAAGTCATATTCGTCCCTTTATTTTTAGTTACCGTTTGTAGTGCATATAATACAAAACTTATACTACCGTGTGCCTTATCAAAAAGTCTGGAGTGTCACCGTTCCACGCGTGCCATAGGATGCCGACACCTTGCGTAAGGCAAGGTCTCATATTAGCAAGATAATCTAACAACCAATGTATAAGAATAAATTGGTTAGGATCTTTTAGAAATGAATGTTTCTAATGCTTTTATACCGATGTTTGACACGAAACCTCTGAATTAGTGCTCTTATAAATGCCATGTTCTCAGACAATCGAGATAATATAGTGTGTAACATTTCATAATTCACAAGACATTGAAACGAAATGAAAACCTTAGATAATTTCAACTAAGGAGAAATGTCGCAATGTTACCTAATTTTGTGACGACTACCAGCCTCAAGACACTCAGACGCTGAGTACAGTACTTGCTGTCCTATTTATAGATAAATACATTCAATTGGGCGTAATCACACCATGCATACCAATCGCGTAACATTTCAACGACAAAGTGCAGCCCAACAACGGAGTGGGCCCATAATAGGCTTGATCCTTGGCTCAGTGACCATAATACATTAGGCCAGATGACAGGCTAGTCCAATGTATAATTTAGTATACAAATATTAAAGACAGTGCGTAGAATAAGTAGCGTACAAAATCAGTTCCATCTTAAAACTTGACAGCCATACCGCCTTAGGAAAAATAAAATGCTACATCTTTACATGGTTCAAAATTGAACCCCGTTGTCATAAAAGACGCATATATTTTTATTTAAAATTTAGAGAGCCTCATAATATCGAGTTTTCGGTAGGAGGTGTTACGTATATGCAATTAAATTGTTTGCGTGTTAATTTTTAAATTTTTTATTTTTTTTTTATTTTTGTTTCATGACATTTTATTGTAATGATAATTTTCATTGGATTTGAATCTCTTTTTCGGAAAATTGACTTGACCCGATTAGATTATAATATTTCTTTAGCACTATTTTTAGCTCACTCTGGTTCATAGATTTCGCAAACATCAAGATAAAACGATTGGCTATTACCAAGGTCATTTTCTGATTGCGTGATAGTTTTAATTTGTAAACAACTTTTCTTATTGAATTTTATAATAAGATTCGCTAAGTTCTTCCATGGCGGACGTGCCTACCGATCGTGCGCTTCTATTGCGATGTTCAAATTAGTGTCACGTAAGTCCATCATGTGAGCTACAATGTGATCTAAAATCGAGGCTTAAAAAAGTCAATTGGTATTAAATTTATTCAGTCGTATTCTTACACCTTGAGGGAACAAGGTGTTTCTATTGTTGTTGCCAAATTGTTTAAAGTTCATCTATTTTTGGAATTTAATAATTTATTCTCTAGAAAACTAAACAAGTGTACTTTTTTATAAACAGTTCTGGGACAAAGAAATTCAGTGGAAATTTATTCTGGAATTCTATGCGGAAACATTATCAACTATGATTCAATTGAAGATCTGTTGCCATAAGTACAACGATTTCATCTGACGTCATCGCCTCCATATTGGAATTTCATCGAGATTCGAACCTGGATTCAATTAGAACTGTTTAGTGATAGGACTTATATTTTTCAATTTTGGATTAATATTTGGATTATATTCACAAACCGTAAGTCCTATTTCATATTTTACATTGTTTTCTAGGGAAATAAATTATTTTGTTAAAATATACAAAGCTTGTTGGCTTCACTCTTTTCTTTTGTTACATTTGTACAAGCCTACAAGTAACAGAGGTATATATTAGAGTTACCAGTTACAATAACCACTCCGGTGTCCTAGTGGTTAGAGTGTCTGCCTAGGATGCGGGAGGTCGCGGGTTCGAAACCCGGTCGAGTCAAACCAAAGACTTCTAAAAATGGTACTAACAGCTGCCTCACTAGGCACTCAGCATTATCGGGTTAGAGTTAGGAAAATATCTGAGGCATGATGCCCCAGTACTAGACATCACTATAAACTTCAACAATGCAGACATCATAGCGATATGAATTAAAAACTGTGAAAACTACGTTAAAATTCAAAATCACACACACACACACACACACACACACACACACGCACACACACCAGTTACAATAGAAATTGTGACTGTAACGTGTAGTGTTCGCACTAAGTATTCGTACTAAGTATTGTTATTCCAACCGCTGGTGTAGTCGGATAACGCACGTTATGGCATGACACTAAGAGGCGGTACAAGGCTTATATAGTATACATTAATAAAACGATTTATTAAAGCATGTCCTTTTTATGACGATGTCCGTCTGAGTCATATATCTCTTGGGACAGGTTTTACAGTATGTCATTTTCGAGTCTAAATGTCGACTTGTCCTAGTGATAAATAACAGTATTCATTTATAGTACACGAATATGTACATAATAATTTATTATTCTTTCACTTTCGTAATTACAAATCTTGAAGGTCGGACTTAAAATTTGTAGGCAACACAATAATTATACTTTGAAGAAATGCCACTCGCTCTTCCCGTTATATTATAATGTTGACAATGATTCGGGAAATAGCCTAAATGCATCCTAGTTTTGTCTTTCAGTAAAAAAGAACACAACTATCGTCATATTTACTCCGTCACCGACGGTTCTTTTTTCTTCCCCTCATTCTGAAGATTTCCTAATAGTACAGCAAGTATACTATGGACAGACTCCGTGCTGGAATTGTAACCACGTAAACAGTACAGATTTGTCACCTCTTGAAGTATGAGGGCCAACAGCTACGTTGATTCGAACGTTGATCTACACGAGAAACATGTGACCTGGAAGTAGTGGTTTCGAGCTTACAAAGCAGTAATTTGCATGCGTTATTGATAATATTAGTTCCAAGGTCAACAACAGCAACGACAACAGCGACATAAATCTTTAGTTTTCGTATATATGCAAGTCCATAGGCAAAAAAGGCAAATATTAAAAAATCTGAATAATTTTTATCCACTAATCATCTTTATAACTGGGTGGCCATCGTGGCTGAATTGAAGGAAGAATGTCTCCGTCTTTTGAATAAACTTGTACACATGGCTGCATTAAAAAGTGAATATATTATCGGGTTAGCGGCACTGTTCAATGGCGCCAAAGACTGAACAAAGGTTGCCGTGGCATAGGTTTCAGGGGTTTTTGGTATATGTCCATACACATCAAGTAAATCGTAAATAACGTACGGGCTCCAACAGAAAATGAACGCTGAAAAACAGAATATATTAGTTAGCAGAATTGTATAATTTATGATAGCTTAATCTGATTAAGGCTTTCATAGGACATAAATTATTTACAAATAATTACGAAAAAGAGATTTTCAAGCACTAAATACTTTCTCAGCAGCAGGTGCAATTCCAATATATTGATGTATGATTGAAGTCACAAATTCATAACCGTCGGGCCAGCAAACACCGGTTTGATCGTTAAAGAATATATACATGTCTTTATAATTAGTCGCAAGTAAGCGTATTCATTTTTTGTCTTCATCAAGGGTCTTTGTGGTTAAAGATGATACACGAACACAATACATACAAGTTTGTTGATTAAAACCCATTATGAAATAAAGGAACCTGCACGAGGATCTTTTTCAAGAACTGAATAACACCTACGCAATAATATTAGAAACAGGTAGGAAAAATATTTCGAAATACGAAAAGAATTCATCACGAATGTTTCAAGATGGGACAAAATGCAGGATATAATTCCATTCTTTAAGAGGTTTAACGGGGGGAGGGGGAGGGGAAGGGGCTGAATTGAATGTTTTTTTCTCTCCAGAAAATGATGTCTCATAATCAATTTAAATATTTAAAAATGTCCATATCAACCTTTTGTGTGCAACATTCGTGTTTCTTATTCATCGTCTGTCAAAAGTTCCAACTGTATATTCAATTACATGTATGTTTAAAGTGGTCTTATATCTATCTTATTAATTTAACGAACAAACCGTTGCAACTGACATGCTTTCTGAACGTTAAATGTGTATCTTTGAAGACTCAAGGTGCTTGTTGTAATATTCGTTTTTATAAAAACCTAAAAATGTTCAAAATGTTGCAATTTGCTTGATAAACGCATAAATTTCTTTTGATTATTCGTAAAAATGTATCGTAAACTGGAAGAAATACTGTTCAAACATCTTTAGAAACCTAATTAAGTTAAAAACTTACGCTTTTGTTAGAATCATATAATTTCAAGATCTTACCTCTGTGACTTTTCTAGGAGACATGAGTGTTCCAAGTATAAATTCTACTTTAAGAATTGAGAGCTTGATCGTGTCTTCTGGTAGTCAACGTTTCGAGAAAACGAGGCCAGAATACCCCTTACTACCGTACATTCGAACGCAACTATTCAGCGACCAGCTATTTGATTTGTTAAAAGATAATATCGAATCAATCAACATGTATTATGAAAAGAACTATTTTGATGGAAAAGAGAAAAACGTAGCTAAAACCCTATTTTTCAGTAAAGTTTTGGTTTGTTATCGTTACAAAATGTAGCATCTGAGAGCCAACCAAGTTAATTACTTTACCTATCAGCAACGACATTCACGTACCTGCTATCGCGATTCAAAATTAACTTCATATGTTTGTTTTTTCTTAAATTGCTTATGAAAATTTGTTAGTTATTTTGGTAAACGGCATTTGTTTAAATCATCAGCATGGAATTACAAAATTAACTGGAATAAGCATACATCGACTAGAAGTTCCAATCACATGTTCGTTGTAAGGGGAGGGAATTCTGCTGTTTACATTTAATTCGAGGAGCCCGGATGGCCGAGTGATCTAAAGAGCTCGCCTTTACCAATCACTTCCATCTCTCCTCTCTCCTCCTGGGCTCGAATCTCGGGCTCGGCCAGTGTGGTTATGTGCGAAATCATGCCAGTTACTTCCAGTGGATCGGTGGTTCTTACGGGGGTTATCTTGGGTTCTTCCTCCAACAGCTATACTGGCCACCATGTATAGCCTATCTTGTGCTGAAAACTGGCGTTAACCCCCCTCCCTAACTCCAACAAATAGAGTTTAATTTCGTTCCTTGGAATTTCACACCTAGTAGAGAGATTATATCATAAATCCATTATCAGATAAGGATCTTTGCATGCAATAAACAATGACTTTACACATAGAAATACATATGTTTTTCAGGTGTAATCGGCCCATAAGGTGTGGTTAAGGTGTTCATTACCATTTTTAAAGTGAATTAGGAAATTTAGCATTTTACGGCCACACATTAATGTGATATCTTCTACAAAGCTGCAAACAACTCAAAATCTTATTCAAGCTGGCGCGCAGTACAAAGTGGACTTGTGGTCAATCACAATAACGATAACGATAGCTGATCGCTAGCCAGTATTGTGCTGAGACGTTTGTAGTTCGAATAAATTTTTTTTTAAAACGAATAACCTAAAGCTAGATGGAGATAAATTATGTTGACAAAGGAAGGCATTGTACTTTTCCCCTTGCCAAGTATTTATTTTTTTATATTTTGTTACCTAGCACTATTGTGAAGGTCATCTTGATTGTCTTTATTTTTGCTCTGGGTATAACTCCCCTGGAACTACTTCCGCCTTCTATAATATGTTTGCGGTCCGGTTGACCAGTAACAAAACGGACTGTGATTTTACCTGAAATAATAATAATAATAATAATAATAATAATAATAATAATAATAATAATACGACTGTTACAGCAACAACTACTACTAATGCTATTGCTACTACTACTACTACTAACTATAATAATCCCCATCTCAAAAGTATGGAGAAACCTTATATGTCGGGTGGTTGTCTTCAGTGAGTAGATCATAGCTTTTAGTTACTTTTCCATATTTTATTGTTTCCATATTCTAGCAAGAACGATATGGTGTAACATGAAAATATTCATAAGATTCAGTTAGTAAAGTGATAGAATATATATTGCTGAGTAATAATTCAAAACATGAATCTCATTTTACGGATTGTTTTGTTGGAGACATCTTTGAAAATATTAGTGGTTATTTTTCAGAAATTATATGGTTGTTTCTTGTCCTGATACCAACATTACACAATCTTCTTTAGTCAACATCTTCGTCACGTCAGTCCAAAAGAGCGACGGACGAGTGTGTGTGTGTGTGTGCATATATGTGTGTGCGTATGTTAGGGTGGTAGGCTCACCATTTTGATCGCCGCGGTGTTTACTTTTGAATGACGGATTCGAGGACACATCGAATCTAAGGATGGATTTCCGCCAGATGATGACGACAATAACGGCGTAGCAGGTGCCAATAATCATGGCCGGTAGTATGAATACAGCGATAGCCACAAGCGTGAAATATAACTGAAAAAGAAAATAGAATCAATGATAGTAAAATGAACGTAAATAAAGGTAATAATCGGGTAGAAGTATCCTGTACGTGCCGTTCACCGGCCCTGTACCACCCATGGATCGCCGACTGGGACCACCCGTCAGTTGAATGTGAAAGTAATTTAGATAACAATGCCTCGCTGACCATTAGGATGGTGGCTAGCTGTGAGTGTGACTTTCAGACTGCAAGCTTGGTAGTTTGGCTTGTCGGATCATCTCCGAAGCCTGCTTGATGGACACTATGTATTATATGTAAAGTTAAAGAGTCAAAAGTTTAAAATTTCTCATCCATCGTGAAATTTTCGATATATAATAAGAATTTATTTTGCTCTCAGTGGAAAATTTGACAATATAAAGACTTAAGTTTGTATATGAACTGACATGCAAGTGATGATGATGAGGAGCTACCTTTGCTGTGGCGACAAGTCAACTATACGTCACTTCCAGCCGCATTGTTGTTGTTATTATCTTTACCAATGGTTTGCTTGTATTATGTCAATAGTTTTTGATATTTTAAAATATTTTCTTTCGATTGTTTGCATCAATTAAGTTTTTAAAAAAGTCAAGTGACGAAACCTCTGTAATTAAGGCTTTCTCTTCAGTTTGATATTTAAATTCTGTGCACACACGAATATCGGTAGAAAAGACAACCATTTAAAAATACGGAGGGTCTTCTGACGTGTCCCGAAAATTAAATGTAGAAAAGAAAACCCCAACGAAAACAACAGTAATACAATCTATAGGAAATCAGGCAATATGAAAGGAAAATAAAGTATGAGTGATGAGTGGGATGGTGGATATCAAATTGAAATTATTAACAGACAGCTATGCCGCAGTTATTTCCCCAGCACATTCCAATTGTACAAGGATGCTGCTTGAAATGAAGGCAAGTGTTAAAAATATGTATGTATGTATGTATGTATGTATGTATGTATGTATGTATGTATGTATGTATGTATGAATGAATGCGCGTGTGTGTGTGTGCATGCATGCATGCGTATGTATGTATGTATGTATGTATGTATGTATGTATGTATGTATGTATGTATGTATGTAAGCGAAATTTTGCAATGGAGAGAACAAGCCTGTTTGTGTGCAAAGGCCTGATTTACAAATTCAAATTTATATAACGCCAAAAATATTGTATGTCACTTGATGGATCCGTAAAATTCCAACCAACCACTGGATGATCTCTTTCTAGTTCAGATGCCACCGGGTGAACGCGGGGAGATAAAACGAACGCGACTGCATAAAGAAGAAAGAATCGAGTCAAATAATCTCGCGTGAATATAGAATGTTCAATGACACTGGGATGCTATTAAAAAAGAATGCAAATCTCGTTTGCTCGATTTACGTGTTGGTACTGGCAATCGAACATGCCAAGTCAAGTATCGTAATCAGCTCTGCCGACCATGCGGATCCATAAGCGAATATTACCGTTGAATAAGAAATAACACCGAAAGGCGCAAGAAAAACCGACTTACGTTCGTTATTAGGACTTTATTCAGAAGGTCCGCATCTGACCGTAAGAAAACTTCGTGCAATGGCAGCCCAACTGCATAAATTCCTCTAGGAGTCAAGCGAGCTGAAATGCACCGATTGTCAACGATGAGCACAACCGCCGCCCTATCGCAGCCACTATCGTGTATGCAGATGAACTAACTCAAGTGTTCTAGTTTAAATTACATAAGCCAGTAGGTGATCTCGAAGGTTACTGGGCAATCATACCAAAAGCATACAAATTCCACCGCGAGAATCAAAGTTTTAAACGACACGGTCATTTTTTTTTATAATACAGGATCAAAATCACAACCAGGTAATTTCGCGGTGTACTCTTGAATCGCTTTGACTCGGAGGCCATTAATGGTGAAAACGACCAAAGTTATGCAAAGATTCTAGCGGCGTTTGATGCTTGCACCGAAACAGGTTCAGGATGGACCCTTTCCAGAAGTACAGAAGTTCATGTTGGTTTCTCCGTACAAGCCTGTATGCGGATCAAGTTATATAACAATACCAGCATATGTACGATAACCAATGTTTCGAATGGGCGATATTGCACGAGCTGCATCCCTCATGCGATAATAAAGATTAGCGTAAAACATACCGACAATACCAGGGTGAACTCAACTTTAGTAACATAGAATTTCCTGTACAGGTTACTGAGACGATACTCAACACAATTGAAGATCTCAACCATGGTATTGCTGTTAATGTGTTCGCCTGTCTTTTATGAGAAACGATCATCCACTGCAGCAAGCAAGGATTTCACACGCGAGCGCGAAAATGTTGATCTGTTGTTTTGGATGGTCCATGGGCTCGGTACCGTTGTGTGTGGACAACAATCTTCCTGTTTGTTTACCAGAACAAAAAAGGACAAAATGAAAAAGTTTCCATGTGGAATTTGTCTACCTATATTCACCACGAAAGCGTTACTTGACAAACATAACATTTACTGCTGAGGAGTCAACGAAAAGTCACGCACGATCTTAAACAAACTCACCGCGATACAACGGAAAATGAAAATGAGTTACTCGAACTTTAAATGCTTGAACATTCCCTTGAGATCCAGCGACCCCTGTGATTCCATCAAATACAACACAAGTTGCTGGAAAACGTCCCATGCGTGTTTTGTTACACTGTTATCAGATGTGACGGACAAACTAAGCTTCCAGTATTATACCGCGGAAAGTATACGGTTGAGATGTTCCTTAAATTGCTCGAGGTTACCGAGAAACGGATCAGGCCCCAGCCGGCCTCGCCGACGGGAATGATCATTACCAGGTATGACATTTCTGTTTTCTGTGGCCGCTTATTGCCCGATCTGTGATAATCCGTTTGATGGATCTGATGCCTTCGGTGGAGCTGGGAAGTCCAAAGTGCGTGATCGTTGTCACATCACTGGAGCATACAGAGGAGCCGCACATAGTGCACGCAATCTATAGGTGAGATTTTACCCCGGTAAAGCAAAACGTTTCGGCGTGCTTCATGAAATGCGCGGGTACGGTGGTCACTTTAATTATGCAAAACGTTGCAACGGCATCAAATGCAACAATAAGTGTCATTCCCAACAACGTGGAAAAATACATCTGGTGTCAAGTATGTTAGTTGCATTGCATCAACAGGAAGCGAAAATTCCTACGACATCGACCGTTTTCAATCATTTGTCGATACGGCAGTGCTACTGATGAACCGGAGAAGTTCAGCTCGCTCACACGCAAAGGATCTAACCAGTGCTACTACATGAGTGACTGCAACAAGTTTTCCGAAATTCGTGTGCTACGGATTGACTCCTTCTATTCATCTCTTTCACAAGAAGGCATTTCCACCGACAATTAAGCGCACTCAAACACCGTCTTATCCACGCTTGTTTGTCAAATCTCGGTGACTACCACGAGTTGTAAAGCAACGACGTGCTGCTTTTCGCAGATGTTCTCGAGGTGATTGGCAAAACTGATATGCGTGAGAACAAGCTTGACACTGCACTAATTCTCATCCCCGGGAAAGGCATGGAATGCGCTGCTGTCAAATATCTGTGTCGCCTTGGAACTGCGTACTGCTGTTGGTCAACAGCTGTTTGTCGAACGTGGAAATCGTAGCGAGTTTTCCATAGCGATTCATCGCTACTTTTGAGCTAACAATCCGCTCTTAGATGGATACGACAAGACTATCCAGAAAATTTATTCTCCCGCTTAGGCTTGTTATCTTGCAGTCCTATAACAAGCTGTGTTCCTGGCCCAAATTAAGCGCATCCCTAGAAATGTTATTCTCCAGGATATTTACACCACGGGAAAGTTTTTGCTCCACACAAGACCGAAGTTCTTGCGATTTTGGCTCGATCATCACGTGTCTGAACCCGAACTGGATTCGCCGTACGTGTTCATGCGTGGACTCGCACACAATATGAAGTCAAGTTGATTCGTAAACAGCAATTGACATTCTAATAACATTGTCACAAGAGGGGGAAAAACGCCAAAGATATGTAAAACTCCGCATTGAGGAAACTAAAGATTTCATTGTTATTGACTTATCCACACTGGAAAAGCCTGAACTACCCAAGCACGAAAATGGAACCAGTTTTGTGTTTCCGAAATCCGTTCTCACGCTAATCAATAACCCAGCCAGATCCGGGAACTTCAGCTGTTGCTGAACCTGTTCATGAGATTGTTGACGTGTATTTGGATGTACGTGATTGCGCCATCCTCAAACGATCAGCCGTGTTATGGCGTACTCGAATGCTCATCGTCAGAGATGTCGCCGCCTGTCATTCAGTTTTCTCCGCGATCCATGAAGCCCCCACCATTGACAACATTGACCCGGAGTCCAATAATTTTGTTGTGTACGACAAGGTGATGCTGGATCCTGCGAGGATATTTGTCCGTGGTCGGCACATAAACACAGACATGATTTATGTGACACAATGATACTCATATGTACCAAAAGGGATCCAGGACAACTGCAGTATAATGATATTTTGTGATACGCATGGTCTCGCAAACATTTTTTGGATCTGGTGTGCCGTCGACCATGCATAGGATTTGTTATGAAATATATTAGTCAGCTATGTCATAGCCCAGTATGCTGACCGAAACTGCAAAGCTTCCCGAGATCTACTGGAATTTCTTTGCGATTACATAGGTGTCCATGAACATGTCAAAGATCTAGCAAGATCAGATAATTTAGCATTATATGTAATAGTCACATCTTACATATAATTATTTGATCATTTTATATAATATCCATTGTAGTTGCAATAAAGTCACCAGTCACATTTATTGTTATTCTTCATTTTTGTTTAACCCCATTAGCAAACTTGAACCAGGAAAACTGGTTTATTTGTTTTGTTTTCGCATCTAGGTTATCATAATTACTGTTCATTCAGTTTTGTTCCAATGGTAGAATAAAAAATAAGCGACTTTTCAACTGGTCAGTTTGAAAAGTGTTAAAATATTTTGTCCATGCATTCATCACTTTTTGATAAATATCAGAGTCAGTCTGTTAGATTCTTTTCTCATGTGTTCGGGTTGTAGGATTTTTCTTTGGCAATTTATTTCGAACTGTAATGGATCTGTGGAAGCAAGGATTGCAGTATGAGAGTTTGGTGATTGGTTTTAAGGTGCTATAGGAAATGTAACCGTTGTGTCATACGATAAGTGTAAAAATGTTCCCATGATTTTACATTCTGCACAGCCTCCTACACAATAAACTCATTTTTTAAATTGAATGAAGCTGTACTGATTTGTCAGCTGTTGCTCACCAGGCACATCATGGACGCGGAGATGTTGATGTGTGAACTCGATGATTACACCGATGCTGAGTTCTGAGACGCTTTTCATTTTGAGCGAAATTAATGCCACTATACAACATTTCGTTGCGAATACAACTCCGTACCTCACTTCGATGCTTACGGTCTCGTCTCCTAAACTAGAATGCGATGTGGTTTTCCCGACACCAATCACAGCAGGACAATCTTGTAAACTTGAAATCTCACTATCGTCGTTATGCGTTTATCGTAGTTGGCCTAATCCCCTATCGTGGCCGTCTAGCGTCTTCAATGCGAACAACTTAATCATTGTTCTCGTCGGACTCGGGCGACACCGAATCAGTGAATAATGAGATTCGGCGAAGAATGTCGTTGGTGAACAAGCGCGATTCCAAAATCAGTAGACGGGAAGACAAGCCCACATTTAGCTCTGCCATTTTGATTAATCTTCACATTAAGTAGTTTACATCGATGAGTCGTTGCTGAAAAGGGTTCATGGTTTGCCTGAATATATTAATTAGATTCCCGTGGACGAACGAATTCTGCGTGCAGGGCAGACGGTACCAGTCACAATATCGCTCCAAACATTGTCAATATCACCTCGACGATGCAGGTCAATCTAATCTGTGAGACCATCCGCGACAGTTACTGAACCCGCAGCCTCTCTAGGTTACATATTGCTTGGCTTCGCCCTGAAAGGTGCCCCAGGTGATCTGATATAGATTACTCCAGTGTATCTTCTATGCAGCAATCCTCGACTCATGCACGTACCTTTGTCTTTTGTAGACCAGGATGTGAACTAGTTGGAACTCATCTAGGACTCCCGACGGTGCAGCTGTACATTATAAACCGACCAGACATTATTGTATACAATAACCATCGTACGTGGACGTGTGACACTCGTGCGAATTGTTAGCGCTAGGAGACCCGTTTACACGCAATATTACGGAAATGGTCTTGATGATGTCAACCGGGGATTGTTCAAAGGAGATCAATGATTAATGACTCGGCAACCGAATATTCCACAGGCGCAACCAAAGACTTACTTACTCTTCCGTCCGCGAAAACAATGTCCGTACCTGTGTGATGTCGTTGATTATTTAAATAGATGTTTACAGTTTCTTGAAGTGGAGTTACTCGACGCCAACCGATGGCCCAAAATGAGGACCTTTTGCTCTTATAGCTCTGCATACCTTATAGCGTTCAACGAACCCGCTCGCGTGCTTGTTGATTTCACGAGGTCAAAGATTTAGGCACCTAGAAACAACGCCTAATGTATACAAAATGTCAGTTGATTCGAGCGTTGATAACGGCTGTAGCTCCTGCGATTCAAAAGCAGGTGCGTTAGAGGTCATCGGAACCTTATCCCGTATGGTTCCGATAAAGGCGGTTGGCGATCTCGCAGCGACTATCAAAGGTGAATATATTGCTAAGGTCATTAACCTATGGCTTCATCGTTGGTAACTATAAAAGTGAAGTTTCCCAAGCGTCCGTTGACCAATTATAATTACTCGCGGCGACAAAATCAACCAAGCGCTTCTGAGGCGTCTTCATATGGGACGTAAATGCGTCGAAGGTTCCTAGCACCTGGGAAACAAGTATCGTCACGTTTGATTCGTCAGCTGGACATAGAACTCATAGGGTCTCGTACAAGGTGACAACTAAACTTCTTTTGAATTTTGACTTGTATGGGCTTGACCGCATTGTGAAATCGTTCATTATTTACATAGACGCTTGATACATTTCTGGTAGTCTAGTTGCTCGATTGCTGTTCTATTCAACGTTGCTTTTGGAAACACAAAGGGAAAGCCCAATATGCGGGCATCTTGTCCCTGAACTCGGGATGCACTCCAGTGTTTATCGACCCGAAGTGCCTGTTGATTTCACGTGATCGAAGACAAAGTTTCTCAGAAACTACGCGTAACGTACACAAACTGACAACTGATATTTACAGACTCGCAAGCGGAGCGACCAGATGTAGCGTTTCTGTGGTTCTGACCAGGTTTGCCAACAGACTAGTTTGTGATATTTATAAGACAAAACCGGAATCCTGCAAACGGCCAATGTTAACATGAACGATATTGTTTTAAAGCCGCGAGGAGCAGTTATGAGAAACGTGAAATCACAGAGAACACTGAACTAGATACTCTGATGTATCGGTTGAGTTTCCCAGAGACTACATCGATGTTGCCAATGTTGAGATGAAACAATACGTGGATGTAAAAGACACCCAGGTGCTATCATCCCTAATCTCACCAATGCACGTAGCAACTGCATGATCTGAAATTACAGGAATACTAATCAGCGAGGTAGAGGAAAGCAAACTAGGGTGTAGAAAAGGACCGATCTTTGGGGATGTCTTTCATACACCTCACGTCTTAAAGGTTCCCAAGTCCATACGTATTCATCTTAACAGGAATTAATCACGGGTGAAGTACAATATCAGCATTTGAAAATTGAAAATTACGAGCTGATAATTTGCCAATTGCACGTAACATCATTAATAATGCTATGTCTTTCACCTTTACAGGTACGTGGTGCTTGGATGCCGAAGATGAAATTGAGTTTGAAGGATTCAATATCTGCTTTGACGGGTACTTAACTGTCCATGCGCTTTTGTCTTTAAGATTTGTTATTACATAATGGATTCTGAATAGTCAGGTGATGACGATCTTGATGAAATTAACGGTGTCGGGGTGCTTGATCAGCTGGGAGAGCGTGTCAGCATCGATGGAGATTATGCGCCCCATGCTGATGAATACCTGGGTGACATCAGGGTTAACAAACCGTCGTATACGCTCAAATATAATTTACGAGAGGGTCAGACAGAAATCAATAGCTGGAACCACCTCGAGGTAACAATTGTATCTTCTAATCATCACATTAGTGCATGTAACAGGGACCGGTACCTGGTAACAAAATAGCCGACGAACTTGAAAACATCAGATGAAGTAGAACAAACCTACCACAACATCTCGAACCACCAACATTAACTAGAACGGCAAAAAATATTCCCAAACCGATATTTAACAAAGACGCGCCTGACTGTATAACAGTTCTTGGAAGAAAACGTACACATTCTTGGAAGAGGTCAATCAGGGGGCGCAATTTATGTTGTTGTAAATAAATATAAAAGTATGTAAACAACCATTGGAGAGAAAAATATTCCCCAGGATGATATTTTCTAGAACTCTATAACAGCTGTACAAATAATGAAAAATACATGGTTGGAAATGCATGTGCAAGTTGCAGTTGAGCAAGACCAGATTTTGGGGCAATTATACTTTGCGATCACATTATTGATAGAATGACTGTGATGAACCCTCAAAGCTACCGACGTGAAAAATAATGGAAGCGGAACAACATTTGCGATATGAAATCATCAAGAAAACCGCTGTTCTCGCGAAATACATATGCTGGTGTATTGTCCTAGATGCTATTTACAGATTTTTATCGCAACATTGGCGTGGCAGGAGTTGCGATTACCGTAACCATCATACTTACTCCAGTCGGATTTATCAATATCAACCTGTGTGGCCGGAAGCGCTGACAAAATAATTTCATTATGACTGTACAAATGAATACTAGCATATTCGGAAATCCTCATGGTGGCACAGAGTATTAACAATACAATTACTAAGCTGTGCTAGGTTGCCATCGAAGATAAGGTGATTACTACCGCCGCGTTCGAGATAGTATTAGCGCGAATGAAAACCGTCCGAAGATTCCGGCTACAGATAAGATCATCCAGCACATCTGCCGAAAACTGTTTTCTCAAAGGAGTGTTTTTCTTTTTCTTCTAAAATGTTGAAACCTTTATAAAATGCCAAACGACAAATCGTGCCGCAGATTATCGCGGAAATACAAAGTCTGCATGACTCTATTCTTGCAAAAACAGTCCAAAGAATTAGATCAACCAAATTATATCCTATATGGAATGTTACCAAACAGTACCCAGAAGTAAAACAAAATCATAATTGATAATATTCAGTCGGCGTTTGCTGGATTCAATAATATGTTATAAAATTTCGACCGCTGGACAGAATTGCTGAAACCGAAGATAATGTTTTGATGTCATTAAAGAAGCTTTACATGCATGCAATGCTTTCAGCAGCAGCAGGACACTTTACTGTAAGAAGCATTAAACACTTTATAGGATAACGATGGTCAAAAGGAGGCAAACGGCTGACAGACGTGTTGCCAGGTGAAATTCAGGAAGAACTGGAGGTCTAAAAAGGCAACTATTAACATAAAGTCAGACCAATTGGGGTGTGGTCTTACCCTCTTACTTTTTAACTTACTTGTACACTGAAAATCAATGATGGAGTTAGACAATATTGCTGGATAGAATACATTTTCCAAATATTCAATTTTTTACAGGATTAAACAGGTGATGATAAAGATATTTAAAATTCCTGGTTGGACATTATTAAAAAAGCTACATTCTATGCAAAAATGTACACCTTCAGAATGTGAAAATGTCTAATATTTCTACTAACTGTATTTTCCTATACTTTTAGTATGTTAATTTGGCGACTTTACCAAAACGCATTGTGCAAAATTCATTTTCATTACGATTTTTTTGACCTTGCAGAAGATACTTATTTGCATAGCTTTATTATAGTAGACATTTTGCAGGCCTGGTATAATTTTTCTAGATGTTAAGTTAAACCTCAGGCCATAGTATTATCATTGGTTATTTGTCAGTAACAGCTTGTGTACTTGGAGCCATAGCAATGAAAAATGCAGAAGCGACTCCTTTAAAGCCGTGTTTTTCTGGAACAATGGCGCTATAGTCTTGAACAACAGCGTGAGGTTTCCTTCAGAACTTTGCCACACTTTTCTATTCTGACGGCTATGGGGCCATTTGAGCCAACAGTGTAGTCATAACTATACGTCTATCAGTGGGATAAAATCAAGAGGTGAAACCCTGCGCCTTGATGCCGGAACAGACTATTGTGATGGACGTGGAAGCCCCATTCTGAGCTTCTGGTTAAAACTTGTGGAGTATATATTGTGTTATATCACCAATTATTCAATGATCTATAATTTATATTTTCAGGTGACTAGGAGCCTGGAGCGTTGCTTTCTGCTCTTTGCCTTATCATCAGTTCGTTTCAGATTTCCCACAGTGATTGAACTACCCCATCCTGATCAGATCCGAGATCGACACGAAACTAGGCACCCAGGCCTGATCTGAGGTGGCAGGGAATAGTTTCGTAAATATGGCGTCTGTCAATTTTCTTAACTTAAGGCTATGATGTGACCATTTCAGCTATATCTGTTTATTAATCAAAGATATAGATATCTGTGCATTACGTGTTTCGGGTGAGGCATGTACACCACGCAAAGTTACTTAAAACCAATAGTCGGTTAGGAAGAAGGGCTAGCCACCGATAGCAATAGACGCGTGGGTTCAGGGCAAGTAGAATATCTCAAATACGGCATGGATGACAAACATTTTGAATTGTCTGAAGCTTCCTAGTACACAATGTTTTGCAGAATTGTCACATAGGAAAATGGATTGTGTTTGCACTGTGAACATCACTTGGTGTCAAAAATGACCTTCAGACGTGACAATAGCAGGTATAAAGTTGAGGTTGGGTTGCATAAATTTCTTTTGCTATGAACTGCCATTGACCTCTCTAGTCAAGTGAATAATATTCTTATGCTTTGTTTTAATATAGCTATAAAATATGGACTTTAAACATCACTTTTGTATTTAGTTTTTTTAATGATTTTTATTATTTGGCAAGTGAATGTGGCATTAAATTTGTGCAATAAAGCTGTTTCTTGCAGCCTTTGCCGCTTGAATGAAACAATTCAAATTAACATTTCCGCAGAGCTTTGTGCATCCTAATTTCAGCCAATGGAACAATTGTTTTGGCGGGACATGGCATAGTTCAAAGTTATACAACTTGCTAGAAACAGAATATTTAATCGGTCATATTTGTCTAAATTTTGTAATTAAACATATATTTTGAAAAACACGATATGTTGCGAACACAGGGTAGCGCGCGGGCCTGCTGGTACAAACCTAGACCGCATGTAGGACAGCAAAATAAAGAAACTGGGCACCGCGCGCTTCCGAGGAGGGTGTTTCATGGGTCAAGAGAAAAGGGAGCTGTGAAGAATAATAATTATTTAAACCAATATGTAATAAAATAAGCAACTTATCCAAAACGTCAGAAAAGGAGTAATTTATCGTATCTTGTGTATTATACTGTAAAATAAGAAGATTTAAGAATTATTTCAATTCATAAGAAATTGGATGACTTCATTGGATTTGAAACATATAGCATATACATCTTTTGTCAACACGAACTCTGTCATCCTGCCATGCAGATAAGAATTACGATGTGACGATGTAAAGTAGTGCACGAAAGCTCTAACTTTCAAGTTCTCAAGGAAATGAATTCGTTAATGTGGTCGGCTTTGACCAGACTCAGATGCTAGGAATAAGACTGCTTTCAATAAATCTTTTTGTCTCGATTTTGTCTTTAGGCTATGTCACATTATCCTGTCTCCGATAAAAAAAATGGCAGTCGATGTCATGCAATAATTTAAAATGTGTTTCACCTCAGCAATAGCATCCACTGTATTCAGTCTTTGGGGGCCATCTCTGCATGAAACTGACAGCATTCCGTTGATTTATCTTTTTGAATCATTTTTATAATTTTTTAATAACGACACAGTTGTGAAAATATCAGCTCTGTGACAAATGTATTTCATTTTTATTGACATGGGAGTTCAAATTAATTACAGTCGTCTGTTTACGTTTAGATTCTAGATGAATGATAGCTTCTTAATATTTCTTGGGACATTAGTTTTCCCTTCGCTAGGGGATGCCAGCAATGATTTCTAAATAGTATCTTTGGAGAAAAATGGTTTCAAATATAAAATAAATGAATATACTAAAGGCATTAATCGTCGGGGACGCAATTTATATTTTCCATGTGATTTAACAATGAGTAAATCTGACTCGTCATAAATAGTCCAAAATCCAAAGTACCAATATTTGGTTTGGTTTGGTGTTATACAGCACGGTAAGAATATATGGCTTGGTTTGGCGTTTTACAGTTTCCGTTTTTCGGACATTTGTTTTGGATTGAATATGAGTGAGTCCCGAATTGTAACCTGGTCCATATACACTGGTATAATTAAAGTGGAGTTTGTATTTTAATAATGCCAATAAATGCGTTACATTATTATCTTCGCTGTTAATTTCATGAGATTAAAATTTGAATTAGATTGTATTTAATGCATTCTCTTTTGCAGTAAAAATAATACAGACATGTATCTGATATAAATCCTGGTTTGGGATTGTTAAGATACACTTATTACTCTTAAAGATGTATGAGGCCGAGCACCACATAATGCGCTGGCAGAACAGGGTCTATGTTGTTTATTTTATTGATTACTTCTAAGAAACTGCACAGACCCAGATCTTTCAGCGAAACATGCAACTGCAGATCAGGGTCTGTGCAGTTTGCGGTAGGGCTGAACTTATAAACGAGTACATACGGTGTCCAAATCGGGTACGTTCATATTAACGTATATATTATCGGAGAAGAATCTCATGAACACTTCATCACGACTACGGCCTTAAATATTTATAACACATTAACATTAAAAAGTGGAAAATCAAATAATCTATTCTGGCACAGAAAGAAGGACATAAGGGTGTACATGATACACAGAATGTTTTTCAAATTGACTTGTATTCTTCAGAAAAATTTAATGACGGTGAAAAAAATGAAACATCAGTCGATGCGATGCAAACATTCTCTACTGTAGGGGTTTGAGGAAGCATATACATGTATATTCTAAATCTAGTGAATATGGTCCAAAGTTAAATAAATGTTTTATTTTGGACAAATTATGTTCATCAATTCCATAATGCTCTTCATATAACACTGACATCACGGGAATCGTACTTTCAGCACAAGTAATTTAACAACCTCAGTAGCTATATGACCGGCTTGGGGAACGATGGAATCTTCCATAGGCGAAAGTACAAATGGCATTTGGGCAACAAACGGGAATTTAACACGGGTAACGTAATGGTTTTTATAGAGGCAGAATGTTTATAGGAACAAAAGTGTTTATGGGGACAAACAAACTCTTAATAAATATATTTGGGCAAGAGTGAAAGAGAATATCTTTTTAGGGACGTGAGTAGCCTTTAAAGGAACCTTGTGGTTTGTTAACCAAAGACTGTTAACATACGGAGTACTGCACCGGTTTTCTTCTCTTCCTTAAACTTCTTCTCATAGCAGGACCGTACAATAGGACTCTTTTCAGACAGCCTTGCCTCTCCACATAAATTCTTATCTTCAAAATAACCGTTTCTGTAATCTTCGTGATAGTCCATCATGATTTCAAATACATTTGGTAGTCCTGGATGAACAACATCATCGAAATTAGGGTAGACAAATCAACGTTTGTCCACATCTTGTCATGAGAAAAGGTAAATCCATGAGGCGGGCCACTATATTTTGTAGTCTAAGGCCGGATCGAAACTGATTGACATGTTTAGCAAATCCAAAGGTGCGTTACAAAATCGTATCGAGTGACCCTGAATCAAAACCTTCTATGTCCGTCCCCAAATCAAAATAGTCTACCTCCAACGATAATCAGCCAGTCGCATCCGAAAGGTATTGCCACATTCGACGGAAAAACGCTCTTTAGAACCACGGCTTATACTTATACGGTGAAGTTTAAAGATGTCAAATCCGATGTACCACACGAGAAATCAGAAAGTTTTATTACCGATTTGTGGGATTTCTTGTTAATCACGCTGGAACGACGATGCCAAGCCAAAGAAGATAATCGTTTGAGTCTTTCCAGTTATCATAACAGATTGAAATCACCCATCTGGATCGAGTTCAACAGCCCGGCAGAATTAACATCTTCCAAAGTCATCGAAAACATTCAACAGGTTCCGCAATCCAACGACAAGTTTCAGTCACCGATGGCAAAGCTACACTTTAAATGACCCGCGTTTCCCCTGCGGTGGCAAATTGCTTATTTATGAGTCCATTCCAGTTGTGCACTACCCTTGTCTCAGTCATGTACAGTGTTCAAATTTGAACAACTTGATTTTGATTGGATGCGGTGTCTTGCCCCTCATGAAATGAATTCCGCCAAGGTGTAGACAAGGTTAACATATCGAAATCTTGGCTTGCGTAGATGGGTGAAGATAAGCTTTGTGCAATTCATTATGAAGTTCGTATGGGCATGTTCCTTAAGGAATTGTTGTTGTAGCAGGGAACTTAACGTCATTTTTAAGTACAAGATACGATATATATATATATATATATATATATATATATAGTATATATATATATATATATATATATATATATATATATATATATATATATATATATATATATATATATAAGCTTCCTCACACGTAGGCCGCATAGGCCGAGCCCGGGACTCGAGCCCACGCAGACAAATGGACCGGGACTGATGAGAGCTTAAAATGACCAGACACTCTAGTATTGAAGTCTACACTTGAGCAAAGTAGGCCAGATACACATAAAGACATACAAGTGAATATTCTAACTGACCAAAACATGCTTTGCATGATCAACAACTGTATTAACTGACCAACACCGACCTAGATTGACCATCACCTATTGCGACAAACCAATTTCTATTATGCAAACACAGTTTCTTTGAACAAAATCTTGTCTACCAACACATATTCTGACCGACAAATGCATATTCTGATTAAGAAACACCTGCTCTGACTGACCAATACCGATTATGACTGGCCAAAGCATATTATAATCTACCAAAACCGATTCAGACTGAACGATACATTTTCCGACTGATCAACACATAAAGAAATACATATTAACTGATTAACACGTATTCTGATCAACATCTGTAACTGAAGTAGACGTCAATTTTGACAGTGTTAAGTAAATAATGAAGCAGATTAGTAAATATCACCCTCCTGCAGACTATTTACATGAAAAACCCGTATAATGCGATTTGTTATAACGCGATTCCGCTTATAATGCGATGGCAGCATGGCTCCCATTCTTTTAATTTATAGATGGAAATTCCGATTGAATTTTATACAACAATAGCAAGATTTGTCTGTTGATTTAAACAATGCCCTCAAGGTCTTTATTCTGCACATGGTGTCGATTACATTTTAAAAGCAAGCTTACAACATATTGTTGCTTTAAATCGCTGTTTCATTAATATTTCTCAACGGAGATATTGGAGAACGTGACAGCGCATGTTGCTACACATTGCGAAAAACAAATTCTTAAGTTCTAAATCGGGCGTAAGGCGTCATGTATTTTTGAAACAGTAAGCAAACTGTAAAGTTATAAAATCGACATAAACATTTAATTTCTAAAACCGGCCTAAGATGCTGAGTGCCTTTAAACAGCAAATTACGAAGGACATAGTTATGTTTAATTGATGGGAAATTTTGCACTGGGCCAGTGTAGCCGTCTATGGAATTTTAAAAGGGGTGGACACAGGGACAAAACCTCGCCTAATTACAGACAATTACTTATTTGTACGATCCGGCACTCAAAGCTTTGCCAACCACACGTTTTATGTACTGTAAAACCTACACATACAAAGGGTAAAGGAGAAAGTGGATGTGTGATGGTCACTAACACACATTTTTATGTGTGATGGTCACTAACACACACATACACACTCGTGTAAATTCAGGGTAGAGTTAGGAGCACTATCATCTATGTTTGCAGTCACACACGCGTTCTTAAACACAAACATCCGTATATTCAAACTCATTGATGAGGCATGGAGAGTCATGTGATGGTCCACATACAAGTAAAATCCAACACACACCTTTACCATCCAATACCCACTCACTCTTAAAAAATGAAGATTAGGCAAGGGGACTGGGTATAGGGTTACTAACACACTGTAATCCTCACCGTTTTCATCGCAACGGGATCAAATTATTTTTTTCTTGCGCAGATATAGCTAATGTGTGATGTGCATCACAATTTTACTTTGGATTTGTAGTTTTAACAAATATGTACTCCCATTCAGTTTAAAAGTGCACGAAACCTCACGACGTATTTGGGATGTGCGACCGTGTTTTTGACTAGGCATGCTAATATTGTTGTCTCATTTCCTCAAATATGTTAAAAAGCATCATAGAATCGCAAAGAAATATCTTTTCAAACGTTGTTATGAATCTGAGTGCCCTTTGAGGTTAAACCTATGTCCAGTACTGATTTATTCGAGGCTAGCTTAAATATAACAGATGAAAATAAAATTTATTTTACCTGTGATTATTATGTACATGCTATTGTTCTCCACACTGGCAGGTTTTGCTTGCTCATTTTCTTGTTTGTATGTTTGTTTGCACCTTTTGATGGTATTAAAATATTTTCCACCGGTACAGACAGAAATATCAGAAACAGCTTGCTGACATATACCAAAATCACTAACGTGTACGTTTAATGAAATATATATTCATTAAAGAGTCGACTGTTTCCCTATCTATCTATTTTTTTTTAAAAATCTAATTTAGAATCAGGAGGTAGGTTCTAACATTGAATTCTAACCAGGTTCGGAATTTGTGCATATAAGAAACTATTTAGCGAGAAGCTTACCAGCAAGTCAATAAATTATTAAATAACTTTGAATATTTTTCCTATGTTCATGTGAAAATTTTGCATTGATAAACATCCTTTACAGGATATATGAAGATAATGCTTCACGTGCCACACACTAGCGGTCGTTGAAGAATACCTTATACAATAAATGTGCAGAACTGTTAACTTTTCTTAGAAACAAAACAAAACAATAAACAACAGCATTGCTTTGTCAAGTAGTCCATGCATAAAAATTGTTTTAATCTAGCACAGTAAACACTAGAATTTTAAACTGAGAAGTTTATATTTGCAAATGCAAATTATATTTACAATTTACTCTCGCGTTGTCCTTTTCATTTTAAGATAGAGGCACCGTTTCCCGGTTTCGCGACCGTGGTCTGAATTAGTATCTGTTTCTTATTTAAAGCCTCTGTTTAGCAATCTCATGATATCAATTCTGCACATGGAATTTTTTACATTTTTTTTCCCCACCAAACGTGCATCAGTACCTTAACTCTTTATATAAGGTACAGATGTGCAGCAGTTTTGTCATTTGCGTTTGACTCAGCTCTTAGTGCTGATGGTCCATTTGAGGATGTGAAGGATCTCATGAACCGGGTACAAAAGTTGTTCCCGAGGAAAGGAGAACGATGAAGCGGAATTAAATGAACTTACTGCATGCCAGTGGGGTACTACCAAATCTCATGATGAGGAAAACATGCGATGAGAAGCACGCCTGCAACAAGAACAGCAACAACACGAGTAACATCAGTAGCAGTAAAATTAACAACAGCAGTAACAGCAACAAATATAGGTGCTTAAGGTGGTGAACTGGGAAAGTCAGTCAGGGACGATGTATGAAAGTAAGATCAATGGACAATGACGTATGCTGATAGTGGAACACTGCTTGAAGGTGCCATGGTAAAAAATAACCTTTCTCAGGGATAAAGCAGCGGTCTTTTTCTGGGACACTCATTATTCTAAAAACAGAATGCAAAGTTCTATTGCCAAATTTTATGTTTTATGTCTATTATTGGTATGTATTTGTATGTGAACAGGTGCGTCATTCCATCATTAGTTTGATTATTTGTTTGGATGTTTTGTCTTTAAGAATGTCTATGTATCTGTAAGAATAGATGCTAGTCCTCATAACACAACATCAACTTTACATCCACTTTACATATGAGATTGGATGTGTGCATGCATTTGTCTGCAAGAATGTGTGCTAGTGACCATTACCAACATCCTACCTTCCCTCTTCAGTTTTCATATGTGGGTGCTAGGTTTTAAAAAGAACAATCTTGTTGCATGGTAAGCATGTGAGTGTTGAATTGGAGCAATTAGTCATTGGCTATAATTACGTGTGCATTTGGATGTCTTTCCATCTTATTGGTCAGTCAAAATAGGTGTTGGACAGTCAACACAGATGTTTTCATCAGGCTAAATATATGTTAGTCAGACAGGATATATATTGTTCAGTCATAACACATGTGTTGATCTGTCAAATATGTACTGGTCAGTCAAAAGTGGTGTTGCTAAGTCAGACAAACGTTTTTCAGCAGAGTCGGTGCTAGTCAGACATAATAGGCGATAGTTTGTTGGAATATTTCTTGGCCAATCAGTACAGATATTGAGCAGATAAAGTTGGAATTGGTCCCACAGGATAGGTGATGAGCATTCGGAATAGTTATTGGTCAATGAGAACAGGTGTAGGTAAGTAGAAATATTCGTTGTTCAATCAAAATAGGTGCAGGCTAGTCAGACTAGGTGATAACCAGTCAGAATATGTGTTGGAAAATCAGGATTGGTGTTGGGAAGTCAGGATATAAGTGGGTTTGGCATTATAGATATTGGGCAATTAAAATTGATCAGTCAAAATATGTGCCGGTTATTCAATACAGGTTGTTGGTTGGTCACGATGAGTCCTTGCATGTTTAAGATTCATACACCCTAGAATATTCCGTCATGTTAAATTACAATACACTCCATAATGCTATAGGTTCTAGATACCCCATATTGTTCCCCAACGTTAAATTCCCACATGCTCTTTACTGATCTCAACGTAAGATTAAATTCCCACAAGACCGTTACGGACAACCAATACGGCATATGTTCATGGTGACAACTGATAATAGACCCCAGATTAAAAAAAAGTAAGTGCCAGAGTACTGAGTTAGCTTATTTTATATTAGAGATGTAGTCACTTGCGATAAAGAACCATACATGAAATTATGACTTTACGGAGGGCTGAGAGATTCAACCGTATCCCGAAGGTCGTTAAACAACAAAATGTCGACAAGACCTATTTGTGCGAAAATCCCCATTATTCTAAAAGGTCACCAAGCAATGAGAGAAAAGCGATTAAATTTACCCTACAGGGATTTGTTTAATATCAGGTTATATGACATTGAACTTAAGAGTCGTGAAAGGTAATACAATATTTTTGCACGGAGAGCTGGGTGTACGAATTTTACTTTCGCATTTGTGACAATGAATCTGGAGCTTGTTATGCCTCCCCAAGATCAGAATGGTTGAGTTTTCCATAAATTCCATAACCCCTCTACATTCAGAGCAGACACATCTTTGCATTTGTGTATCTTTCACAAGCCAATGTGCTTTGTACATGTTAATTACTTATCGGTCACGCATATGTGCGTGTGTGTGTGTGTGTATGTGTGTGTGTGTGTGTGTGTGTGTGTGTGTGTGTGTGTGTGTGTGTGTGTGACTTGGATTTTTAATATCGCTACGATGTCTGCAGTGTGGCAGTTTATAGTGATGTCTAGCACTGGGACATTATGCCGCAGACATGTAGCATGATGTCCCACCCAGTCACATTATCCTGACACCAGGCCAACCAGTCCTAACAGTAAACTCTTAATGCTAAGTACCTAGCGAGGCAGCTGTTAGTACCATTTTTATAAGTCTTTGATATGACTCGGCCGGGGTTCGAACCTGCGACTTCCCGCATCCGAGACGGACGCTCTAACCACTAGGCTATTTAGGAAGAGACAATACGGTGATTTTTCCACTGAATTCAGTAGATGAACGATCTTCATTCTGGAGAACATTAAAACAAAAATACATGTAATGGCTTGTTCAGTTTATTACCAAATAAAGAACATTTTGCCATTGGACTGGCATGTTGTATATACCTTTCCGTCCGACAGTTTTACCATATTAATCTCCCCCGTCCGCTGACATCAACATGCATCCGCCGTTACTTTATAGGAAAATGTCAAATTTTATGTATGTATGTATGTATGTATGTATGTATGTACGTACGTACGTACGTATGTATGTATATATATATATATATATATATATA
>JAECUM010022840.1:0-12364 GCA_016617855.1 Megalonaias nervosa | reverse complement strand
ATATATATATATATATATATATATATATATATAATGTAAATTTTTACCTTCAGGTAACTAAATTGAATCATTTTGGAACGAATGAACTCTTTCAAGTAAATTATACATAAATAACACACGTATTAGATGCATCTATCGTTAAGGAGATGTGCTGGGTTATAATGGTTCCGCTCCACAGTTTCGTTCTTTACACAAGGGTTTGGAATTAGAGAAAATGAATTTCGCACGTTTCCTCACTGGTTAGCTTGCTTGATTTAAAATAACCTTTCATGTTATGTATTGTTCAAGTAACTTTAGTTCTCTTTATTTTGGTCTATAGTTGTTGGGTGTAATTTGAGATATGAGTATACAGCTTAGCCTTAATTCAGATAGGTATGGATTAGGGTAACAATAATTGCTTTCGAGTCAGGGGGCCTCGAGTGGCCGAGTGGTCTAAAGCGCTGTCCGTTACGGATCATTGCCATCTCACCTCTGTCTGCGTTGGTTCGAGTCTAAGATTCGGCGATTGTGGATATGTGAGAAAGCTTGCCAGTAGCTTCTCGTGGGTCGGTGGTTCTTTCCGCGGATTTCCCGGTTTCTTCCTCCACTATTAATACTGGCCGCCATGTATAGCCTATCGTGTGCTGAAAAATGGCGTTAAGCCCCACAACAACAAGAACAACTTTCGAGTCAGTACCCTCGAAGGTAGTTCCATTATATTTGTTGAGCATTTCGTCCTCTTTCATTTAAGTCATGATATATGAGTTAGATATAGGAATGATTGGTATCAATTTAAAGGATTTTGTTTTCTATAGAATATGAGCATTATGGTCTGTTTGTCTGTGTGTATTTTGGAAACAGTACACAGTGAGTAATAACTTTGTTGCTTATCCGGAAGCGAAATCTGTGTTCCACCGTACGTTGTTTTGTTTACACTCCAGCCTGTCAAACTTACCGGATAACGTATGACAAGAACTTCACTCGAGTTCGTCTACGAAGATGCTTTAGATTAAGATGGGATTTATAAGTTCAGACAAATATAGGAACTATATAGGAAAAAAATGAGTGTGATCAGAGTTCGTCTATCAAAAGACTGCTGACTCCGCTGGGTCAATTTCACTTCAGTACATTCCTTTTCTTTTTCGAAATTTTTTATTCATTTATTGCATTTTCAGTAGTTAGTATTGTCTACTACGGCAAATTTCATTTGCCGTATTTTAATGACTGCTATAGTTAGTGTACTTGGAACTGTTTTAAGTTCCTTTCTCGAGTACATCGGAGCAGCCATTTCAGCAAGCTGTTTTCTTGCAGTGCTTTATTTCACTAATACCAGATATGAACGTATTTAAGTCACTGAACATGAAAGTAGTGTAGAGATATGTCAATATTCTCTTCATTGTGCTTGTTACAAATGTATACAACTTCACCTTATACCAGTTCCGCTTTTAGAAGTATGTAATAATTATTGAGGAGAATTTATCTGCATCTGTGGGTCTGGTATCTGCATATGTTGCTAAGGAGATGTAATGGACTTGCATATGCTAGACCAGGAATTTAAGGAAGTAACAAAACTTTAAAATTGTCATTAGGTAATAACATTTACTTTATCTGGAGAAGGGAAAGATCATGTGGGTAACTTGCGAGACTGCCCTGGTACCTAGGTCACAATTAGTATTTTCTAAATAAAAATATTACTTTATGGAAAATTTCATTCTAGAAGGTTCCAAAAATGTTTACAAGATAAAATCTTACTTATAATTAGAAGGTATGTTACTAAAATTATAATCAAAGAACATGGCAAACACAATGTCCTTGACTCAGACCAAGATAATAATCATCATATGTATCCTTCAGTCAGAAAAAGGTAAACAATGTTGTTTAGAAAACTGTCATTGATTTGGACAAGGTCAGTAACAAAATAAAATTTTACATAACCAACAGCTTATTATGAAAAAGAACTATAAAAATCTAGCTAATAAACAATGATATATATATATATATATATATATATATATATATATATATATATATATATATATATATATATATATATATCGAAATTGTGGCGATTAAACCAAACCACAATCGGCTGTTCACTGTGTCAAGATTCTTGATCTTTGTATTTTCTATGATTTCTTATATATTATCAACTGGTAAAAGGAATTCATATTTGCCTGCGGAACACGCGTTGTTTACATACTGACCTGATGTACTTCAAAAGCACAAAATCTTAACGGCAGAATAGACAGAGGAGTAAGCTGCTTTCCCGACCCGGCTATGGGTCAACAGCCCTACTTCCTTGTGGGTTGCCACGGTAGATGGGAAGCCTAAGGGAGTTAACACTGACAAGATAATTTAGGGTAGAGCCCCTAAAGCGGCCTGATGTCAATTTAGATATCTCGTTGGCAACTCCTGCAACTGGACTGATTCCAAATTGTACTGTTCCTTCTTTCCTTTGGACTCTACAAGTGACGCCAAGAGGGGGGCTCCGATGCTTGGGCAACTCAGGATCTCTGTATTAGCCAACCCAGGTTCACGCCTGCACTCAGGCCTCGCTTCACATCGACACAACACGGAAGGCAGCTCTACCAATAGATGTTTGCTGCAGTTATATAAAAACATCCATGCATCAGCAGATACAGGCAACATCTGAGGCATGTATGATGGGATGAAGTAGGCAATAGGTCCAGTTTTAAAAAGACAGCCCCTCTAAAATCAGCTACATGGGAGATCATTAATGATCGTGACAAGTAAATGTAGCGGTCGGTAGAACACTACTAAATGCTATACTAACACGAAAACATTGTCAATTAATCCCTCAACACCATCAAAAATGTTTTAATCTTTGACGAAATTGCCGTTGAACCAACCACTAATAAGCTCAGTAATGTCATACACAGCATAGCAAACGAAACGTCTCCTGAAAATGCGGGCATAAAAAAAAACCTCATTAAATTTGGAAAAAATCGTACTCAGACACCTCCACGAGCTCCTTTTCTATGCTTGAAAGAGGTTGAAGTATCACAAGATGTGAGAGATGCTAACATTATCACTCTCTAGGAAACAAGGGCGACTGGAGTGATTGTAACAAACTATCTCAGCATTTCTCTACTGTGCAAAACCGGCAAGGTGCTTGCTCAAATTGTCCTGAACGCACTTCAGATGCTTGCGAACCGAGTTTATTCTGATCAACGGTGCGGCTTCAGAGTAGAACGGTCCGCCATTGGCATGATCTTCTCACTTAGACTACTGCAAAAGAAGAGCATGGAACGAAGAAGGTCAGTCTACATAGCCTTGATTGATCTCACAAAGACGTTTGACTCTGTCAGCAGAAGCGGATTGATCAAGCTGATATAAAAGATCGGAGTCTGCCAAGCTCTCGGCATGATCCAATCTTTTCAAGAAAATATGCATGACACAGCTCAGTTTGACGGCACAGCTTCAGGATAACTAGTGGAGTCAAGCAGGGATGTGTTCAGTCCCCTACCTTGTTCGGAAAATTCTTCTATCTCCTTCTGAGATACGTCTTTGGCTCATCAACCGAGAAAATTAACCTTCATACTAGATTAGATGGGAACCTTTACTACCTCGCACGTCTCAGACCCAAAACCAAGATCGGAAAAGTTCTCATCCATGACCTACACTTTGGCAGTGACAAGCCACACACAGGATTATCTCCAATACCTCAATGACCAATTTTCCCAAGCTTGCAAGGACTTCTGGTTTACCATCAGCCTGAAAAAGACGGTAGTGATGGGTCAAGCTGTTGAGGAGACACATTCCATCAATATCAACAACAACGAACTTGAGGTTGTCAGCAAGATCGCATACCTTAGGTATACCATCACTGACAAACTCTCTCTTGATTGAGAACTCAACTCCAGCGTTGGAACCGCCGCTTAAACAATGTTTATTCTGAGCAAGAGGGTCTGAAACAACAGCAAGCTGACCTAATGCACCTAAATACAAGTCTACCAAGCCTGCGTCATCAGCATGCTCCTCTACGGCAACGAGTCATATACTCGCACCAAGAAAAGACGCTAAGAACTTTTATCTTCGCTGCCTCCGATGCATCCTTGGCATCTCCTGAAATGACAAAGTTCTTAACACGGAGATTTTAGAGCTTGTATGCATCCCCAGCATATTCACACTACTAAGACAGAGTCGCCTACAATGGCTTGGACGAAGACACCGAATGGATGATGGACACATACCAAAGGACATCCTCTACAGTGAGTAGGCCTTAGGCAAAAGACCACCGGGTCGACCATATGTATGTGCAAGAGAGATATCAAGGCTTTGGACATCGATATGGACAGCTGGGAAGCACTTGCACAGGACCGAAGTAGCTGGAAGCATGAGCTCAACCATGGACTTCAGAAGTGCCGGAGACAACAGCTGAAATTGGCAGAGGAAGAACGACCCCGCAGAAAGGACAAGATGCAACAACATGTGGCAACCCACAGCGCCACCTTTAAGTGTGACACATGTAACAGAACTTGTCACTTCCGAGTGGGTCTCCACTTCCACAACAAACGCTGCTCGTCAACTAACCGATTACTTCAGAGCGCAACTCCATAGTCTTCCAAGACTGAACTATACCGATACCGTAAAAGGAATGGTAAAAGGAAAAAAGAGTAGTAGATGAAGATGATGATCTTGAAGCAAAAGAGGATTCTAGACCAGAGACCCCCCATCTACCCCCAAATTTGGAGAGAGGGAATTTGTCGGTGAAAGAATATCCTAGTTTAGAAACCTTTTCATATTGAACAATGAAATGTCCTATTACAGAATCTAACAGATTTAATTCAGTTGTATTAAAAAGGTTGGTCATCATATGGATTCGTGAGTGAAAATGATAGGATAGGCATAATATAGTTGATGAATGATATAATGAGTCAAACAAATAAACAGCAGCGATGACGTTCGGTCTACCATTCCACTGGGGTCCCTTCTGCCGGTAAAGTCTTTGCCAATAAGGTCCTAAGAGTCCCTTTCATAGATATACCCCCCGGCGAATTCCTAAATATACGAAACGAAACTTTAGAAACTCAGAGGGCTGTCTATAATGTAAAGACCTATCTTGTGGTCCACGGGCACTCTTCATTGGTTAAGACCTGTCTCGTGGTCCACAGGCACCTTATTGAGACTTTTTTGTCCGGCGGACATTCTTTCTGAATGTCCCTGTGTGGGTACCCTTCAGTGAGGTCACAAGGTCACGAGCTCACATCAACGCTGCTGTTTATTTTTGGACGATACAAACATATAGGACGACACAACACATAAACTTATCCTAAGGGACGGCACAAACAAACGGGGGCCTTATCTACGTCCAACAGATTTTGTACACTCTCCCCATGATAACCCCGAGGAGAGTGCAGAAGTACACCCACCACGTGGTTACATGGTGGGAGAGTGTATTTTTCTTCTGTTGAATTTCGAGGATTTCTCCGGACCCCCAATTATCTTAGAAAAATTGGTAATCCAGAACCATACCCACCGACATTTGCCTGTTATGGGCACCGAACCACAGACCTTCAGTACGAGAATCCAACGTTCCTGCACTGAGCTATGAAATCCGGTTACATGTATACATTCGAGAAATTATTATATACTTACCAGTTACCTGACTGTAAAGAGCATTTCATTTTTCTGATTTTGAATAGCATTTCATTTTCTGATTCTTGAAAAACGTTAATATAAAATTAAATCTGAAATCTTACATTTGTACAGAAAAACGAAAGCTTTAATACATCGGCTGTGTACATTATAGGCAGAAGACTCCGCAGTCTGAAAAAAAATCAATAATGGGTTTTTACCAAGCCTTATACATAATATTAAGATTCAGGGAATTTTGTTTCAGTACGGCTTAAGATTCTAAGGTTTTAAAATTACCAAATGATTTTCATTGAAAAAGCGCTTTATAGACAGACAGACAGACAAAACGCAGTCACTAATCGTCTGGAAATCACTACAGTATTGTAATATATAAGCCAAATCTTATACGCAGTCTATACGCAGTCGAAAATCAATCCAGTACACAAACGGACGACAAATGTCCTGATCTACGTTCGATGATTCAAATACGATTTTAAACTAGCCGTAAAGGTATTATCTCCCTTTTTGAAGCACAAGACAGATGTTTTAAATCACCGATACTGTAATGACCAAGTGCTAGAGTATTAATTCCATCTTCGCAATATCTTTTATCATCAAAATTGCTAAGTCCACGTTTAATAATCGTATCTGTCTCGAGCTTGTGAAGATTTGTACGGATAACATTAGTTTTTATAAAGTTAACATTATTATTTAATGCTGACTTAAAATCGTTAAATTTCATACTTTTTTACGTATCCACGAGGAATACCTTTCGCTTTCTTTGTCAGTTTATTATCATCGAGAATTACGGCATACATTTTACTTCTTAGTCCAACAAACTCTCTCACCGGAACAAACATAAATTCATCTTTCATTTTGCCAACAACTTTATTAGTTGTATCATCATGAAATCCGCTACTTGTCGGATAATCAGATAAATCAAATAGGTCACGGCGTTTATAAATATCCTCATAGACATCCTCACATTTTATATTATAAACTAGCGAATCTGTATCAGTAAATAGCAACTCTGAATCTGGCCACTGCTTTGTGGTAAAATTATAGTGAAAATCATATATCAGCCACTTTGATATATCAAGTACAGCCGCACAAACATAAATCGGTTTATTTAACTTTAAATTTGTCTTTCGTCGTTGTATTGCAACAAGAGTTTCATTAAATATTTTCATACTAACAAAACCATCATTATTAACTAATTTATTTCTGCGATTTATGTCGTTTACGATTTCAAGGTTTACTCGCTTTCTGATACTTTCCATTATCTTTCCAAAAACTGAGTTATTCATTAACTTGAAAAAGTTTTTCTCAAAGTCAGTCTTAGCAATAGCACGACGTTTGGTATTTAAGTTAATATAATTTGACATCCACCTCAACTGATTAAACTTTAGCACGCGATGAACTGTTCCTAAGATCAGTCCAGCATCTACTGCTTGTTTTAAATTTTTGTAATGTATCACGTAATTTCTTTTATTTAGCAAATTTGGAACTAACTTATTAACAATGGAATTTTTTGCTGTTGTCATGGCTCGTTGCTCAGGAGATAGTAAACTATAATCTATCATCATAAACTCTGTACAAAATGGGTAGTGATTATGTAGATCATGCAACGAACTAGGATATTCTAGATCAACTTCAACAAAATAACTGACATCGGAAAAATTATTATTAATTTTTTTAGGTAAATCTGTTTCAGTTTATTTAAGAAATTGATCTGGAGTTATCCAATGAAATCCACCGCAAGGCATTGGTTCTGATATTACCCAAGCATACAAATTCACACAATCTAGGTAAATAATATGATTGGATGGGAGATTTTTATCATAATTTTTTTAGATATTCATTATTAGCCACTGCATATTATTTTGTTATAACACTAATTCCGCCTCTGATACCTTTTTCAATAAAATTAAACATATCGACATCTGTCAAGAGATTCAATTCTATTCTGCTTGTTTTTAGTAGAGCGTCCCACGACAGCCCGGGAGCAGAATAATACCAACAAGGATCTAAACCATAATTTTTATTACAAACTTGACGAAAACTTTCAAAAACATCTGCTAGTAGTAATACATCTGTTTTCAAATATAAATCATGATAATCACCAAATGTTCTGCAATTAAATTTATTCCAAATATCTTGTGCATATTTATGCTCGTCATCTGTAATATTTTCATTTATCAACTGCGAGAAAAACTTGTCTTTGCTGGGCAGAGAAGGTTCATCAACTCTGCTCCAGTCGTCGAGATACTCATACGGAAAGATACCTTTTTTGTCAGATCTATATAGTTTTCACCAAAGGAACTTCGCAGATTATTAAAAGTGCTACAACCTTTTACAAGCTCATTCAATGGTGCTGCCATAAATTGCAGGCTGTCAATGAAACGTAATTTTCCGAGAGTAACTGACATATATTTTTCAAAATTATTTGGTATACATTTTATCTTATTATTTAGTTTTAGTTTAGATTTAACCTCATCATCACCAAAAGCTTCTACAATGATATGACTATCATAGCCACGGAAATTATGTAAAACGACAGGTATAAACTTTGGTGCATGAAATTTTAAATTACAATTATTATGAGCCGCTCCACGATACTGGCCAGTTAGATGACAGTGATCGCGCACTTTATCATCGCCCAACAACTTCTCGCAGATATGACAGTCAACTGCTTCATTAAATTCAAGTTGTTGCTCCGATGTTATTTTCATTGGAGCTGTTTTAAATAATCTGTTAGAAATTTTATTAACATCATCTATAAGATTTTTTAGCAGCCAAATTGCTGGACTTTCAGATTCACTATTTTTACATCTATATAACTTAACCGGATATGAAAACTTATCGTCGACGCAACAAACTACTTTATAAGCTACTCCGCAAGGGGTATGTTGTTGCATTTTTCTTGAACTTGATTTATTAGGATTATTTTCAGCCCCAGCCACTGGAACGAGTTGGCACTCAAAATCCGCATAAATAACAAAAGGTATATTTAGCTTATGTTCATAACTTTTAAATTTTAATACTTTTTCTTTTTCGCTTGGCATAGTTATTCTTTGAATGTTGACACAGTATTTGAGATGCTCTTGTAGTTTCACGTTATTAGAAAAACCTTGCAAACATCTGTAACAGAAATATTTCTTATTTTTATTTTTATTATATTGTCTGCCAACTAAGCCGTTAAAGTTTTTTATCCAACAATAATGTCCTCGATAAAATAATAAATTTATTGTCTTTTGTGTAGCAGTCTCTGAAATATACCTTGGGTAAACATTTTCTCGCTCATCTAGCCCGAAAACATTTACTGAAATATTGTTTTGTTTGTCAGACTTTGGTATCTGATTTACTGCCATTGGAAAAGTTATTCCGTTAAAATCTAGTTCGTTTTTGTATGGCAAATACTTTTCAATTCGGTCACAGTGGTCACTCTGAGGATGTTTCGCAGACAAAATTGCCCAACGAAAATATTGATCGTCGTTGCTTTTAACATTTATACAACATTTTTTGTTTTTAATTTTTTGAGGGAGATCGACGTAAGAACTACCGCGAAGAACGTTATATTTTGCTGTGTGAAATAAAACTTCTTTTATCATCTCAAATTTCCAACCTGATCCTGATGAAGTAAATTCCTCCAATTTTTCATTTATTTCTTGGTGTATTTTCTGGGAACTGTGGCAATATTTGTTCCAGTTAATATTTTTCGTGATTTAGCTGTTAAATATGGCTCAGAAATTTCTCTGTCGAAACTTGTATTTTCAAAAATTATATCAAGTATATCTTTTTGAAGCGCATGTAACTTTGATAAAATCATATGATACTGTACTATTAGTTTGATACTTTTGTGAGCTGCAAGTTCTTGAGCTATAACTGGTTGTAAAAGATGAAATAAATTTGTAGAGTTAAAATTTGCTAAAACATTTTGATTATCAAATTTGTAACTGTTGTCGTATCTTGAAAATGCTGTAGCAATTTGTTCAGTTTTGATAATGCTCTTTTTGGCAATATCACGCAATTTTAACATTTTATTATATATGGCATTTTTATATTTAATTAAATATTACGTAAAAAATCAATTAGAGATATAAAATCCCTATAGTATAATGACAGAAATGCTGAGATATATGAGACTGACAGCAGAAGAGCAAGAAACTTATCATGTTCATCCAAAGTACAACTTATATGCTGCAAATGCACCTGGGTCAGTTATTTGTATAAAATCTCAAAAATCTGTTGGTGTTTCAACTCCAGCTGGAATGATAATTAGTGTTAGTGGAGATAATACAGATATAACCGAAATGTTTAGAAAAGATTTTATTTACAGTTTATTTTGTGATGACATTCCAGCTGGAAAGCGAGTTTACAGAGTAAATAATTCGATTAGTAATGACAATATTGAACATTTAGCATTACAAAATGAGTATCAGCCACACCCTGTGTTTGATTTATATGAGGCAAATGATCGCGACATTATACGAAATATAAGAACAAAAAAAGTATTAGGAAATTTAAGAGAAGGTGGTTATCTTGGCGTGGTGGTTCGTGGAACTAAAACAGATTTTGTTGGTTATCTATCGCATCGTTTTATTTACGAAACTTTTCATGGCGCTATTTCAAATAATTTGGTTATTGATCTAGATTTAGTAACATATCAAGAAAATAGTAGAAGAGGAGATACTGGTGGTGCTAGGTATGCTAGACAAATAATTTCAATAAATTTAGAAACTAATGAAGAAATGAAATTTAAGTCAATAACAGCTGCCGCAAAGCACCTTAAAATTAACAAAAGATCAGTGAGAGATGTTGCTGACGGCGTACACAAATCGGTAACTTCAATGTTGACATTTAATAGATTTAGTTTTAAATACATTGATTAATGATGTTTCTTAATTCAGTTTTAGTTAAGCAGTTATGTGCAAACATCAGAATATCATCGCGATCAAATTTTAATGTTATAAACGCACTATCATTAAGTTTATTTTTTTCTGCTGCTGTTAGCAATATCCTATCATTTTTGCCAGACATTACAATAACATTAACCGAGTAGGCACTATAGCCAGACAGACATTTTCTAACTGCTTCGGCTAATTCTCTGTAATTTAGTATATTAACTTTTTGATGATATTTTACATTGGGAGATTTTGTTTCGCTTGTCATTATTATTATTAATTAGATAAAAATATATTATAATATGAACTTGATTAAGTGACTTGCTGATATATATACGAAAGATACAATCGCAAGTGATAGAATCACAAACGACAATTTTATACCGAAATCAGATAAATTTTCTAGCTATGGTGAAGATGATATTTTATACAACAATGATGATGAAGCTGACAGCGTTTCTGTCGTTGACAAAACAAATTACAGCAGACCGACAACTGGACGATATAATGTTAAATAATTTTAATTTTACTGTTACCGAACAACAAATATTTTGGCAGCTTATCAAACCTTTTCTTAACGTAAAAGTAACTGGCCATCAAAGAAATATAAAATATGATTTTATTTCTGTTAAAATATTTAATTTAATGCCAGTTGATAGTTCAAGAAAATTACATTTAATTTCGTTATGTAAAACTATCAAATGTAAATCTGTACTCATGAAATACGAACAAATTTATAATAACATTATTGTATCGACCGAGTTGGCACCCAGCTATTAAATTTATCACTATATCCTCTCCATTTAACTAAACTTTTATAACTGCGCTTTCGGATAACTTTTTCAATAACGAATACGTCTTGGGAAGTTTTCTGAAGTTCTTGTTCATAAAAACTACCAGTTATAGGTTCACCTAATACATCTTTTAGTGCGTAAGTCACTGGTATTGTTAAAAGTACTTTATCAACAACAAATACTTCTTCGCTCCAGTTTGGAGTATATCCTTTTTCAAATCTTTTTTTTAGTTAGAGAAATTCTAACTTTATCGCCAACTTTAAATTTATGTCTCCGGTACATGTTTTCATTTGCTAATATTGGATTTTTAATTGCGTTGTTTGGTGACAGCAAATGGGATCTGTGTTTCGTGTTATTGTATTCGTCAACAATGTTCTGTAAATTGTCAATATATTTATTTGTATTTTTAACTGTCAAATACTTATGAATTTTTTCGTTTAGTGTGCGATTAAATCGCTCGACGACAAAGCTCTTACCTTCATTTCCTGCAACATATTTTTTGATATTATTTTGGAACAAAAACTGCTCGAACTTTTTATTGAAAAATTCTGCTTCGTGATCAGTCCAGATTCTATTTGGTTTTCTTTCTGTACTTGTTATTATTTGTTTTAATGCATCAGTTATCGACGTTCCTGTCTTATCTGAAACTGGCACACTAAAAGCATATTTACTAAAAACATCTCCAACGTTCAACAAGTGTTTCTTATTATCGTTAAACTGAGCAAGATTTGACACATCAACTAAATCTATCTCCCATATATCGTCAACGGCATTTGCGACAACTTTACGTCGCGGAAACGTTTTTTTTTTAGGTTTTTGTAATCCAGCTGCAAGATCATCATACAATTCTTTTTCTCCTAGTCCCAATTTATATTTTGCTCCAATAAAATCCTGCTCTAACTTTCTGTCAACACGATCTCGCATATTTACAGGTTTCATATCACGAAGTTCGTCCAACATTACTTTATCGCAGCCGTGTTTATCTTGTTCATGATCACGATAACAAATGTCGTGGCGCATTGCTATCTCATCAACTTGATTGTAAGGCTCTTGTCGTGGTAATGGATTATAGTTTTCATCTAGTTGTTT